>RJWM01019608.1:0-38710 GCA_004363535.1 Dasyprocta punctata | reverse complement strand
AGATTCATGCAATAAGAAATGACAAGGGTGAAATCACTACTGACCTTGTGGAAATATAGAAGATCATCAACACCTACTTCAAAAACCTTTACTCACATAGATTCGATAACACAGAAGAAATGGACAGATTTCTAGAAACCTATGAATTACCAAACCTGAATCAAGAAGATGTAAAACTGTTGAATAACCCAATCTCAGCTAATGAAATTGGAAATGTAACTAGAAACCTACCAACAAAGAAAAGCCCAGGCCCTGATGGATTCACTGCTGAATTCTACCAGAAATTTAGGGAAGACTCAATGCCAACACTCCTCAAACTCTTCAATGAAGTTGAAAGGGATGTAAGTCTCCCTAACTCATTCCTGGAAACAAGTATTACCCTAATACCAAAACCAGAGAAAGATCCAACCAAAAAGAAAATTTCCGGCCAACCTCCCTCATGAACATAGATGCAAAAATCCTCAATAAAATACTGGCAAATGGAATACAGAAAGTTATGAGAAAGATTATACACCATGACCAAATGGGATTCACCCCAGGAATGCAGGGATGGTTCAACACACGCAAATCAATAAATGTAATACACCATATCAACAGGGCCAAGGACAAGAATCACATGATCATCTCAATAGTTGCAGAAAAAGCTTTTGACAAAGTTCAACACCCATTCATGATAAAAATCTTAGAGAAAATTGGAATAGATGGTCTCTACCTCAACCTGATAAAAGCAATATATCATAAACCAACAGCCAACATCTTACTAAATGGAGAAAAATTGAAAACTTTCAACCTAAAATCAGGAACAAGATAAGGATGTCCATTATCACCACTCCTATTCAATATAGTTCTGGAAATATTAGCCAGAGTAATTAGAGGAGAAAGAAATAAAGGGAATAAGGATAGGAAAGGAAGAAGTAAAATTATCATTATTTGCAGATGATATGATACTCTACATAGAAGACCCCCAAAAATCCATTAAAAGCCCTCTAGAAGTAATAACTAAATTCAGTATTGTTGCTGGATATAAGGTGAACACTCAAAAATAAATAGCATTCCTGTACACAAACAACAAAGTCAGTGACAGAGAAATAAGCAAAACCACACCCTCCACTATAACATCCAAAAAAAATGAAATACTTAGGAATCAATCTAACAAAGGAAGTAAAAGATCTATACAGTGAAAATTACATTACTCTGAAGAAGGAAATCGAAGAAAATTTCAGAAAATGGAAAGATAGTCCCTGTTCATGGATAGGAAGAACAAACATCATGAAAATGGCCATTCTCCCAAAATTATTATACAGATTTAATACAATCCCAATCCAAATACCTCTTGCCTACCTCACAGAGCTGGAGAAAGCATTCCTGAAATTCATCTGGAACCAGAAAAGACCTAGAATAGCAAAGGCAATTCTGGGCAACAAAGGGAAGGCAGGAGGCATCACAATCTCGATTTGAAACTATACTACAAAGCTACTGTGATAAAAGCATGGTACTGGAATCAAAACAGACCTGAAGATCAATGGAATAGATTAGAAGATACAGCCACAACTACAAACACACTTAACCACCTCATCTTTGACAAAGGGGCCAAACATATACATTGGAAGAAAGATAGCCTCTTTAACAAATGGTGCTGGAAAAACTGGCTTTCTATATGCTGTAAACTAAAACTAGATCCATGTCTATCACCATGCACTAAAACAAAGTCAAAATGGATCAAATATCTGAATATCAAAATAGAGACACTGAACTTACTAGAAGACAAAGTAGGTAAAAATCTTGATGACATAGGAGTAGGCAGAGAGTTCATGAACAAAAATCAAATTGCACGGGAAACACTTCCCAGAATCAACAACTGGGATCCTGTCTTACTAAAAGGTTTTTGTATGTCAAAGGAAATCTCCAACAGAGTGAAAAGAAAACCCACAAACTGGGAAAATATCTTAGCCAATTGTCCATCAGACAAAGGACTTCTATCTAAAACATATAAAGAATTAAAAGAAATCAGTCCCCTAAAATTCAAGGACCCAATCCAAAAATGGGCATCTGAGATGAATACACACTTCTCAGAGAAAGAGATACAAATGGCAAATAAATGTATGAAAAAAAGTTCAGCATCAATGGTCATTCGGGAAATGCAAATTAAAACAACACTGAGATTCCATCTCACTCCAGAAAGAATGGCCATGATTAAAAAATCAACCAACAACAAATGCTGGAGGGGCTGTGGGGAAAAAGGAACTCTTCTGCACTGTTGGTGGGAGTGTAGACTGGGGCAACCACTGTGGAAATCAGTGGGGAGATTCCTCAAGAAGCTAGGATTAGAGATCCCATTCAACCCAGCTATCCCACTTCTGGGCATTTTCCCAGAAGAACTGAAAACATCACACCACAGTGGTATTTGTGCATCCATGTTTATAGCAACCCAATTTGTAATAGCCAGATCTTGGAAACAACCCAAGTGCCCATCAATCAAGGAATGGATAAAAAAGATGTGGTATTTTTATACAACGGAGTACTACTCAGCTATCAAGAAAGATTGCATTGAGACTTTTATAAGTAAATGGACACAACTTGAGACCATATTCATAAGTGCAATAAATCAAACCCACATGTGTAAATACTGTATTGTCTCCATAGTGTAAGAAACTGAAAATGTCTATATGATTCAAAATCTTCAATAAATACTATGTAAGGGTAAAAAACTGCTCAAAGCAAAAGTAATTGGGAAGGGAAAAGGGGGAAAGAGGGAAAGGAAAAGGAAAAAGATATAAATCTGTATATATGTATACATAAGATAACTAAAACGAACACACTGCTGAATGTATTAGTTATTGAGAAAGAATGGTAAATACTCACATGATTAGATCAATTTTACATGTCTATATCTGTTAATGTAAACAACCATTTTGAAGGTAATGATACACAATATTGCAACCATTGTCAAGTTTCTATCATCCTGTTTTGTAAACCTATGTTACTGTTGTGCATTTGCTCTAGTTGTTTGTCTCTTTTGCTTTTTGTCTTTTTTTCTCTTAAATAAAAAAAAAAACAAAACTAACAAAATACATTATGGTAACCATTATTGATATCCTATCACCTTGTTTTGAAGCCCTGTATTGCTTTGTTTTGTTTTGAGTGATTTTATTATATTTTGATTTGTTTGATTGTATTATGTCTGATGATATAGGCAACTACTTAGGAGATAAGAAGAGGCATTATGGTAACCAGCATTATTTTACTATTGTTCTGAAGTCCCGTATTGCTTCCATTGTTTTGTTTTTATTGGTTTTATTTTGTACTACTTTGTTTGATTATATTATGCCTGATGGTATGGGCAGTTATTTTGAAGATAAGTGGTATCATAAGGGGAAAGGAGGAAAGAAGGAAGGGAAAAGGAAAAAGGCATAAATTTGTATATATGTATACATAAGATAGCTAAAATGATTATACTACTAAATGTATTACTTATTGAAAAACAGTTAATATTCACATGATTAGATCAATTTTATGTGTTTATATCTGTTAATCTAAACACTTTCGAAGGTGACAATATGCAATATTACAACCATTGTCAAATTCCTATCATCTTGTTTTGTAAACCTATAATGTTACTGTATTGGATTTGTTGTTGTTGCTTGTTTGTCTCTTTTGCTTTTTGTTTTTGTTTTCTGTGTCTTTTTTCTCTTAAAAAAATTCTGAAAAACAAAACAAAATAAAACAAAAAAGTTTAACTTGCATCCTGGCTTCTCATCTGGCAGGCAGGATTCACTGGAATTCCTCTCTTTCTACAGGAAATGCAATACAAATGATGTATAATTTCCCCCCAAAAGCACAGTATAGTCAATTTACAGAATGATGAAAGGTAAGCCGGACGTGGTGGCGCACGCCTTTAATCCCAGCACTCACGAGGCTGAGGTAGGCGGAGCATTGTGAGTTCGAGGCCAGCTTGGGCTACAACGGGAGCGCAAGGCTGGTCTGAGCTACATAGTGCGACCCTGCCTCAAAAAACCAGGGCTGGGAGTTTGGCTCAGTGGCTTAAGCACCTGTCCTGGAAGGTGTGAGGTTGTGAGTTCAATCCCCAGTACCGCAAAAAAAAGAAAAAGAAAAAAAGAAAAAGAATGATGAAAGGTACATAGCTAAGTGCAGGGTTCTTAAGGTAACTCACTAACTCTCCCCTGGGGTCTGTTTTCCCAACTATCTTCCCTGTGTGGTGGTTGCACATCAGCTCTCCTTTACCTCCATACTCCTCTGCCCTGTGCACTTCTGGAGATCACAGAATTGTTTCTGAGTGCCTCTCCTCAACCCCATGAACTTGGACTATATCTATCCTGTTGAGGGTTTTTACCTGCCCCACCCCTAAACAATCAAGTGGGGTTGGCACCACATAAGAGAATGAACATGGACAGCAAAGCAAGAAGCAGTTTCTGCCATGGACAGGGCACATAGGCCTAGGCGTCTGAATTTGGCCTGGGGTTCTTTAGAAATGGAGAGGCTCTGACACACTGGGCTTTGGTGTGACATCTAGAGTCTCACTTGACGTAGAGTTCCAATCATACAGAAAGAATCATCTTGAAAAGCCCTCCTATTCCCAGCAAGAACAGAGAAGGAAGTTGAATACAGTGCCTGGGAACAGGGGCTCTAGAGCCACAGAGCCTGGGTTCCAATCCCACAGAAATCATGCACCCACTCACTGAATAGCTAGGAGCATTAACTGACAGACAGAGGAAGGCGAGGAGGTAGAGACAAAGGGTGGGGAGGAGGAAAGGAAGGAAAGAAGAAAGGAAGGAAGGAATGAAGGAAGCGCTCAGAACACTGCTTGTTACATACATTCGGTGTTCAAATAAAAGACAGGCATCACTGTTTCAAAACCTAACCCAGTGAATATTTTCCTTCAACAGTGGGGCATGGGATGGTTTTAAGATTACGTACCAGGAGCCGGGCGTGGTGGCACACGCCTTTAATCCCAGCATTTGGGAGGCTGAGGTAGGAAGAGCGTTGTGAGTTTGAGGCCCGCTTGGGCTACAACGCAAGCGCAAGGCTGGTCTGAGCTACGCAGTGCGACCCTGCCTCAAAAAATCAGGGCCAAGAGTTTGGCTCCGTGGCTTATGCGCCTGTCAGGCAGGCGCGAGGTTGTGAGTTCAATCCCCGGTGCCGCAAAAAAAAAAAAAAAAAAAAAAAAAAAAAAAAGATTACGTACCAGGGAAAGTAGTTGATTACACTGAGGGTTGTGTCCTATGAAAATATAAGTCCTTGACTCAATATTCTGAGATAAGACTCAGAAAGGCCTTGGGCTTCTGGAAAGTGGGCTAGACTCAGACGGAAAAGAGGACTCTTATTATTTGCTTTTTTCAGCAAGAAAGCACAGCAATTTACAAACACTGTGTTGCAATTGTAGGCAGAACTCAGCAGGAAATAGTTGATAAAGAGAAATTACCTGTGGTGCTCCATTAGCACTGTATTTGATTTCTCTTCAGGATGGCATGTATGTATAATGACCCTTAAAGTAAAATATACATAAAGGATCCCAGCAGATCATTAGAAATCCTTCTGGCCAATCTCCATGCTACTTCTGCCCAGTTTCCTGGAAGATCCCGAGACTAACAGTGGAGAGAGATAATCTCTTAAGTATAAGCAAGGTAACCAAGTAGCTCTTTGTCTTATGCTCTGCATTTCATCCTGGTTCCTTGTGTCTCCACATGCTAACATGCTCCATCCTCACTGTTACAGTGTTGACAGGAGACTTCAGATACCTTCCCTGAGGACAACCCCTTTCCCCCAGGCTGACAGTTCCTTTTCTACCATCTCACTGGGTGTAAGATGTAAACTTCAACTACTGAGCTGAACACGGTGGTGCAAACCTATAATCTTACCACTCAGGAGGCTGAGGCAGGAGGATGCCAAGAGTTTGAGGAAAGCCTGGGCTACATAGTGAGTTTATAGCTAGCCTGAATTACACAGCAAGACTCTGTCTCAAAAAACCAAAATCAAACAAATAAACAAGCAAACCTCAACTAATGCTGAGCAACTCAAACCATCCAGTGTTAATCACTTGCTCTCTAGACTAACTTAGCCCGTCCTGGTCACAATTCCGGTCCTACATTGAGAGGACTCTAGTTACACTATTAAGTGGAGGAGCCACTGACCAAGGTACTGAAATGCAGTCCAAGTCACTGATGTGGTACTCTGGCCTGCTTCTCTAACCAGGTGACTTCAGTTTCAAGACAATTCCTTAATTTTGAAGCAAAGTATAAACAGAAAATAGTGTAATCCCAGCACTCCAGAAGCCAAGGAAAAGGGATTGCTGTGAGTTCAAGGGCAGCCTGAATTACACAGTAAGACCCTGTCTCAAAAAATTAAAAATAATAACAAACAATAAATTTGAGTAGTTCGAAGGAAGACAGATGTACCTCGAGACAATAATGTTGAGTGAAGTAAATCACACAAACTTAAATATCACATGGCTTTTCTTATATAAGAAACTCCAAATATAAATAAAAAGCACAATAAAAGATAAATAATATGAAATAGGGAGATATATCTTTTGCAAATAGGAAGAGAACAAAGAGATGGAAGAGAGGGGAAGAGGATGAAAAATGAATTAAGATGTGCTATGTATGTGTACCAACTCCCCATGAGGAAAGTAATCATTATATACTGCAAGAGTGCACTAATAAAAAATAAAACTGGAAAGAAAAAAAAAAAAGAACCAGGTGTGGTAGAGCACGCCTACAATCCCAGTACTCAGAAGCCTGAGGCAGGATAATCATCATGAGTTTAAAGCCAGCCTGGGCTAGATAGTGAGTTCAAGGCCACCCTGAACTGTACAGCGAGACTGCGTTCAAAAAAAAAAGTTTAAATAACTAAATAAAAGAGAAATAAAGAGGCCAGGGGCAAAAATCAGCATTTGTATTATGATTTGGAGACATAATGATTTTGAGAGTCGCAACCCCCTGAAAAGCACACTCAGCAGAATTAGCCCCTACCCCAGGCCTATAGACCCATGTGTCTGGCATCCTCAGCAAAGCCACAACATAATTCTTAAAACAAGGACAGTCTTCAAGAACACTTTGAGACCTTGAGGCATAAAGAGTTTCTTGGCACAAATAGATTATTTTTAAGCCATAAGAACAAGGTAGTCTGACTGTCCTTATTTAGCCTTGCAGCTGATTAAATTTATTTCCATCCTACTCATCTCCAGTCCCCTACACCTTCTTTTGTTATAATCTTCTTTGGAAAAACAAAAGAACAGTGAGTCTTACAGCTCTTCTTATGTTGCTGACAGTCAAAATTTTATTTTGAAAACGGTAAGTTCTCTAATTATGATAATGACCAGAGAAATATAAAATCTGAACCTCGATATTTGTTTTTCTAGGAGACGTCTCAAAAATAAAACAATGAACTTGACATGGTGGTACTGTAATCCCAGCTACTCTGGAGGCTGAGGCAGGAGGATGACAGTCCAAGGCCAGCCTGGGTAACAGAGTGAAACCCAGTCTCAAAGTAAAATTTAAAAAAGAGCCTAGGAATACAGTTTAGTGCTAGAGCACTTACCTAACATGTGGGAAACCCCAGGTTTAATCTCCAGTACTGCAAAAACAAACAAACAAACAAACAAGAGGATTTCAGAGGTGAATCCCAAGGTTTATGAACATGCACAGGCTTCTCTTTTAACTACTTCACAGAAAAGGGCCCTGTCATTCAAAAATAACACACAAGAAAAATGCTTTTGTGCACTGGTTATGCCTAAGCATGGGTGCTCTGACCGTCATGACTTTCACTATTTCTTCTTTTCCACTGTGAAAAGATAAAAATTGATGCTACATGCATTTTTAAATACTGCATGTTGCCTTTCACCTGCAAAAACTGTCAGAAAAGGACAATTTGCTGTTCCTATTTTAGCATGATAGCCTACTAGCCCAATCAGGTTTTGGATTGACTACATTATTTTAAATTAGCCAAACTGTCACACTAAATGGTCATAACATACACTTCTATTACAGACTAAAAACTAGTGCTTTAAATGACCAATGCTTTTAAAAACAGCATACTCCACACTCCTTACACTCTCATCCAGTGGTTCTCTGGCAGGAATGATCATGTCTTCCTGCAGTGGTTGACAATATCTGGAGACATTTTAGGTTGTCACAACTAGGAGGTGTGGTACTACTGGCACCTAGTGGGTAGAGACCCAGGGATGCTGCTGAACATTTTACAATGCACAGAAGAATCCCTTCACATACACGAAGAATCATACAGTCCCAAAAGTCAGTAAGACCAAGGATAACAAAGGCTGTTGTAGTAAACTAAATGTGACATGTAGACAAATAGAAAAACATTCATTACAGTGTATATACATAGGTTCATGCCATATCAAAATATGATAGTATGAAAAAAGGCTATAAAATTATAAACAAAATAAACATGACTCCCTTTCAGGTGGCTCTGCTAAACACTGCAATAATTTTTAGCAATATCCATCTTTTTGGTACCAGGAATCAAACTCAGGACTTTGTGCTTGCTAGGCAGGTGCTGTGCCACTGAGATATATCCTCTTCAAAAACAGAGAATCAATAAACTTGTTACAGATGTTTGACAGCATAAGTGGGCATAATTTGTTACTCTAGGAATGACTGTGGCTAAATGCACTAACAGAAGTGGTAAGGGTTTTTATACCGATTGGTATAGAAAAACTTCCCCAATCCCTCTCTTCTGGATGGCAGTACAGTAAAACCAGGGTGAGAATCTGGAACAGATCTGGAATGAAAAGGCTTACTCAAGGAGGTCACCCTCTCATCAGGGAACATCAAGGAGGTCAAACATATGCATTTGCCTTCATGCAGCCTTTGGAGACCATACTGGGCAAGGGAGTCCCCTCACAAGGATAGTAGTATAAATTATACTCTTTATCATAATCTGAGCAAATGGAAACAATTCAGATTGTCTATTACAACAAAAACCCATATGCATTTCAAAACTGAGTTTGCTTGATTTAATCAGCATGAAAAGGAAGACTTAGGTATTTGATCAAAGTTATTAAAAATATGGCATTTCTCTTTGAGTATTTTTAACATAAAGAATTGGTAAAATATAGATTGCCTCATAACTGGATCTCTTTGCATAATAACAGAAAGGATGTCTGTGTTCCCAAGCTAACCCAAGGTTTTGCTCGTCAGTATGGCAGTGAATGCTTTCCCCTAGCATCGTATCAGTCTTCTGACATTTTAAACTTTGGAGTTCCCTGTTAAGATCAAGGCATGATGGTTCCACACATACCACGTATGTCAAGATGTTCACAAAATACTAAGACAAAGATAATGCAGTAAAATACTTTCTCAAGTTTTTTTTTGCCCAGGTGATCATTTAAGCCGATAACAAGCTATTCAGTCCAACTCACTCTAAGATCTGCAAAGAGGGGTCCACAGGAAACAACTAGAAGCTAAAAGCATTTCAAATACAGAAGGCCCTGCAGCATGGCCTGGTCTTTCTCAGATCCTATCTATCATACTGCTGAGGTCTACCCTGCACTCAATCCTATATTCTCAGCTGCTCCTGTCCCTCAGCCCACACAAGTGGGTCCCACCAAAACTGTGGCCCTCTATTTCAGCTACACAATGAATAATCCAGAAAAGAACTTGTGAGAATGTGAATGTAAAGGAAAGGATGAATTCTAGCTTGGAGAGGTAGATACTAGAAAAATCAGTAGCTGAATGGAGGCAGAGAGAGGAGAGTCAAAAGAGAACTGAGGCACTGGGCCTGGGTAGCTGGAAGAACAGTGGTTGGCACCATTTGCAGAAATAGGGAAGTAATCTCAGGAGACTTGAGGGGAAGGTGATGAGTTATGTATGTTTAATTGTTAAGGAATTTCACCAATGGCTAGTTTAGATAATAATGATGAAAACAATACTAATGATGATCATAACAACCAACACCTATTATGCCAAGCACAATCCTAAATGCTTTACATGTTTAAACTCATTTAATTTTTCCAACTAATTTATGAGGTAAGTACTTACCACTGTCCCTGTTTTTCAAGTGGGGAAACAGAGGTTAAGACATTTTTAAGAGGTCAAAGATCCCATAAATGACCAAGGTAAGATACAATTTCAGACAGTATGACTCCAAAATAACAGAGTGGATGGGGGGGAGTTGCCTAGAGGTGAAAGGGATGAATTGCAGAGGAAAATATATTTCACATTGACAAGAGAAATCTACAGGTACAACACATTCTCAGCTCTTGGCTTCTAACTCATTCATTTAAAGAAAGAACTTTTTGTATCTCAGAGCCAATAAAACTTCACAAACCTAGCCCACTCTATTTTCAGGAATTACAGTATTTCAGACACTTATAACTACTGCTGAGTAAAATAATTAAAGTAATTTTACCTCTCAAGAAACTGTTATAATCTAAGTCACAACCAAACAGTAAAAGCTCAAAAATATGTAGACAATCAAGTTGGGTGTTTAAGAAGGTCAAGATTCTTTTACGTTACAAATTCAACAACTAATTTCTATACGTTATAGATGCAAGTATATTACACATTATTTGACAGAAATATATTTAAAAAATAACTTTGTTTGTATTAGTCACTTTCTTCATTGCGGAGACACAATACCTGACACTGGCAACTTGAGGAGAGGTTTACTTTGGCTCCTGTTTTAGGTTCAGAGTTGGCTGGCTGCAAGGTAAGACAACATGGTAGAAGGAACTGGTAGAGGACAGCTATTCCCCTCAAGGCAGTCAGCAAGCACAGAGATCAAGGGAGGGGGCAGGAAAGGTGATACACCCTTCCAGGTCATACCCACAGTGACTCCCTCTTCTGAGCTAGCCCCACATCTTAATAATAAACCAGCTGTAATGTCCCCATAATCCAAGCACTTTCCAAACACAGCAGGCTTTGAGGGTCATTTTTGATCTAAACCATAGTACTGTGTAAAAACAGTTCTATGCTTGAGAGTCATGTCACAGGGCCCTTAGCCCAACAATGGAGCCACTTTTAGCTGAGCCTGAATGTTGCTGCTGCTAGAGTGGTTCAACTCAAGTCTGGGACTCTGAAAACTATAGTATTGTAAACAGCATAGAACTGACTAAAGAGGCAGAAAAGAACATATTAGGATGACAGGAATGTTCTAAAACTTGATCGCAAAAGTACCAACTGCATGACATTATAAACTGTCACGTTCACTAAAACTGTTCACTAAAAATGAGTGTAGAGGTTACAATATGTCAGTTATATCTCAAGAAGCTATAATACGAAGAGAAGAAAGGAAAAGGAGTAAAAAAGCAAGCATAAAAAAATAAAGGTGAGGGGCCAGGGATATAGCTCACTGGCACAGTGCCTGCCTGGCAAGCATGAGGTCCTGAGTTGAATTCCTGGTACAAAAAAAAAAAAAAAAAAAAAAAAAAAAAAAAAGGTGAGCATTGTTTTGTAAGACCTATTTCAGCTACACAGATACACGTTTCTAACTATGCAGATATTAATGATTCAGAATGTGGAAAGTTCCTGCTTCAGGGAAATGGCATCTAGGGCAGGACTCTGCCAACTTCATGGGAATCCCTTGGGCATCCTGTCACAAATCATATTCTATTCAGTAGGTCAGGGGCAGATCCTAAGATTCTGCATTTCTAACAAGCAAATGCAAAATGTTCCTGGTCTGTGGATTCTACTTTGGTTAGCAAGGACTAGGGCGCAAATCGAGGCTGAGCTACTGAGAATACACATACTTAAGGCAGTTATTGTTGGAAAGATTCTTAGAAAAATTTTGTACGGTGATTCCCAAATGAACATGACAATGAAAACCTTCTTGGATACTTAAAAACACTGGGGCTCAGGGTGTAGGTCAGTGGTAAAGCACTTGCCTAAATGCATGAGACCCTGGGTTCAATCTCCAGCACTACAAAACAAAACAAACATACAAGAAAAGCATATCTGTGTAATCAAGACAGTATGGCATTGGCAGGAGGACAAACAGATCAACAGAATAAAATTATGAGTGCAGAAATAGATATACTCACTTATGAGCAACTGAACAGTTGACAAACACATTAAAGTAATTAAATGGCTTATCAGTGGGTCTTAAATCTGAGTTTGCATTAGAATAACCTTGAGGAAATGTAAAAACACAGAAGTGCTGGGTGCCACACCCATAGATCCTAGTGCTGAGTTGGGACCCATGAATTTGCATTGCTGAGACATTACAAGTTGATTATAATACTGCTGGTTCATGGACCACACTTTGAGAAGCCCAATTTCAAACTACAAAGACATGTGTGACTTTGCTTATCGAGAACTAGTTGGGCAAAAAGTCTTGGGGTTGCTTCAGTGGTTGAAAAGTGAAGGACCCACGATTCCTCTGCTTTTCCACTCAGTCTCCTTCATGATGGTAAAATGGCTGCCACAGTTCCAACTTCACATTCTTACAGGAGAGCATACTGAGTAGAAGGAAGAAGGTAGGAGCCAAAGTAGGGAGGATGGGGTTCTTTCTTCATGTTCATTCGTTTTTGGTCCCAGAAAGATTTCCCAGTGGTCTTCTCTTAAGTCTCCGTGGCTAGTACTGGGTCACTTGGCTGTAAATGATGCTAGGACAGTCAAGGTGTGAGAAAGGGGGAGGGACCCGCCAGGAATACTTAGGCTTGAAGCGACAGTCTGGCTCTACTGATGTCTGTATGGACGCAAGCTTTATAAGAGAAAGTGACTATAGGGTATGCATTCAATATCCTGTCCCATCATTCATCCTTCTGGATGGCCTACTGCCAGCCAGTAAGGGGATGTCCCCCAACAAAAACCTGTACTGTTGTGTTGCTAAACAATACAGCACAGTTCCACACACCAGCTATGTAACATGAACAGTTCTCTTGATTTCCTCTCTTTCTCTGTAACAAAGTTAGTTCTACCTTTGTTACAGGGTAGAGAAGAGAACTAGGCAAAGGAATGGGTTTATTCACTTGTTATTGCTACCAGACTGGGCTCTTGGGGAGCTAGGACTGCATCAGCAGATCCATTACACATCACAGGCCTAGCACATGTTAGGCACTCCAAAAACATTTGCAGAGTGTACCAAAAGCTTTCCAAGCACCTGTCCTTAGACTCTTTATAGAAATACTTCCTAGGAAATTTTCATGGTAAAAGAGACTGATGAAGGGGAAGTAAAAACAGTGAAGATGTGTTACGTGCTTGTGCCAACTCCTCATGATAAATGTAATTATGTACTGCAAACATGTACTAATAAAAAAATAAAAATAAAAACACAGAAGGAGATGCTAGAAGGAAATGAGGAATAATACAAAAAATAAAACACAAGAAGAAAAGATGAGCTGCTATAAACACAGAGCCAAGAGTATTACCAGGTTGCCACTGAAGCCAGGCTCATGACTAGAGAGGGCATTCGAGAGATACGACCTAGAGGGTGAGGGGTGCAGAGGAGTACACTTATGCCTGCTGTGACTTCACCCATAAGTGCCTGCAGGGACGATAACCAGTTTGTCTTTCCAACCAAGCCTGACCAACTGGTGGTGGCTATCTGGAGAACTGCCTGGGCAGGCTGGTGAGGCCACTTCGGTTTGGCTGGGAAAGGACAATGTGAAGATGCAAGTCTGCCACACCCTAAATGGGTCAGGGCAATGTCAGCACCTATGTCACACAGTTTGCCCTCCCTGGACGAAATAACCAAGAGAATGTTGTGACCAAAAGAAATTGAGTAGTCTGATTTTTGTGTTCATTTGCAGGTGCCACAAGGCAAACTCATCAGTTCCTTCCAGGCCTAGAATCACTCCTGACCTATGAAAGGAAGTGTGCTGCTTGGTGTAGATGTATTCTTTTCTAATTCTTATTCTCCTCTAATCTTACAAAACCTAAGAAGTAAATACGGTTTTTTGTTTGTCTGTTTATGAGAAAGGGTCTACGATGCCCAAGCTGGTCTCAAACTCCTGGGCTCAAGTGATGCTCCTGCCTCAGCCTTCCAAGTACATACCCCCACCTCGCAAGAAGTAGGTGTTTCAATCCATTTTACTGACAGGAAACTGAAGTCTTCACAAAAAAATTTCCCAAGTAACAACTAAGAAAATATTAAGGGGCTGAGGCAATATCTGAAATGCATGCCTCTGAGAGACGCCTAACACCTGGTCTGAAGGCTGAGCCCACAAGTCAGTCCCATACCCTTGTGACCTACTCCAGCCAGCTCGGCAATAGCGTCGAGAGCCTCCCTGGATGAAACAGACACAGAACCTCTATCACCACAGTACTCACCATTTTCTGTTTTAACAAAAACAGAACCTGAACTTCTTCCCCAAACGGCAGCTTACTGTATTCTATTTCTCCCAACCAAGACTACTCTAGAACACAAGAAAGGCAGGACAGATCTTGTCCTAAGAGTACACACTGCTTTCCTCTTGCGTGGCTTAGAAAATTTCACAGCAAAGGGCTGCTGGTACTTGTTTCATTCCCAGAAATATGAAGAGGTAAAGGAAGAGCTATGTGTAGTGTGCCCAAGAACGAACATTGCTGCTATCTTTTTAATACCAAGAATAACTAGCCTCTCATTAAATAGGACTCTGAGTACCCTCTTTTGTCAGTTATTTGTTTTGAGCAAGACAGTTTGCATTGATTAAAGCTACCAGTGGTAGCCACAAGAAATAACAACATCTACAATTCCCAGAAAGAACTTAAATTTAGCCAAATCTCGCTTAGAGCCCATAATTAATAATTTTATGAAAATTTATCAAATAAAATTTGTAGTTGTAAAGAGACAAGCAATATGTGGATGCTATCAAGTCTGTGCTAACCAGGCATGATTACAACATAAAAAAAATCTCAAATTCCATTCAAGGAGTTTGACTACTCACAAAATCTAACCCAGTGCCTTGTATACAACAGGCACACAATAAAATATGGCTTATTAATAACAGCTACCATTTGGAGCCAGGAGTGGTGGTACATGCTTATAGTTCAGCTACTTGGGAGGCTGAGATGAGAGGATCACTTAAGAGCAGTTCAAGATCAGCCTGGACAACACAGTGAGACTCCTATCCCAACCCCCAAACAGCTAACATTCAACTTACTCTGTGCTAGGTGCTGTATTTAGTGCTTTCCACGTATTATTTACATTTCTAAGAGGGAGGGGAAGTACAGTAAAAAGGATCAAAATGTGCTATGTGTACATATTCCATGATGAATATATATTCCTTCTGTACTATGAGACATATTAATAAAAAATTGTAAAATAATCTCATGGGGTCAGATTTATTACCCCTTTCAAAAAGGAGGAAAGGGGCTTCCAGAGAGATGAAGTGACTTGGGTCAAGGCCACATAAGTAGTGAAAGTAGCAGAAACACAGCTCAAACCAAAGATATCTGGCTATGGAAGCAAACAACAATCTATAGTGAACTGGTAATTTCTCACTGTCAATAACTATGCTAAATACTTGTATCTGCAGATTTAAAATTGTAATTTGACTATTAAATATTGTTTTGTTTACACATCTGGAAATTGTACATTGGGAAGGCGGGTACTGGATTTCTATCCCAGTGCTCCCTCTGAAACTTCACATCACGGCTTCCAGATCATGCACAGATCAATCCCATACAGATTTCAGTCTCATTCTATCTCACTCATCTAGCTCTGTAGACTCTGCAGTCCAGCCAGTGAGAAGAAAGCCAGGTCTAAAGTGACAGAATGAAGGCAGGTGACTTACAAGGGCAGTTCAGGGGTCAACTGTGCTATTTGTTCATCCCTACATTTTTGGGATGAATGCTTACAGCTGTACCCATCCACCAATTTATCCAGTGTGGGGACAAATATAAGGAGGAATTATAGTTAACCTGCTACTACTGAATGAGAGGAAGGGAAGGAGGGAGACAAAGAAGGATCAAAAAAAGGTAAGATGGAACAGAGGGGAAGAGTAGTAGCTTATGTATAATTTAGAGAGGAAAACATCGGTTAAACAAGGATTCAAGAAAACTAGCCAAAAATCTGTCAAGACAGTAGATTTGTGATTAGATTGCCAACGTCTGGAAGTTGAGGGGAAATAGGGAGTGACTGCTAATGAGTGTGGAGTTTCTTTTTGGCATAATGAAAATGCTCTGAATTGATTATGGTGATGAATATACAACTGTGAATGTGCTAAAAACTTTTGAGTTACACATTTTAAGTGCGTAAATTGAAAGATATTTTGAAAAGAAAGAGCACTGGAATGTCGCTTAGGGGCAGAGCATTTACCTAGTATGCACAAGACACTGGGTTCAATCCTCAGTACTACAAAAAAAAGTTGGCTAACTATCAGAAAACCACAACAAACCATTCTTAAAACATAAACTATTAAAACCACAACTACTTGATGACAAAAAGGGAAAACCAGAGCACCCTGGTATGTATGAATGGCATTGAATAACAAAAGCAAATGAATTTTATTTTTTGCTCCAAAACAGAGTAAGCTGAGCCTGAAAATCAAATATTTAAGACATTTATTGTAAACAACCTGCTTCATATTTATAAACATAAGTAGCTGCAGAAATTTGGGATTAAAACCAGAGAAGGAACAGAAGCAGTTTTAAGCCAGAAAGGCCATGTGGCAAAATAAATAAGACATTAAGGCCTGTCTGTTCCTTTAGAGTTAGGCTTCCAGAGTACTTTTGGGGAGTCTGACCCATTTGTGAGGTTCTTTAATATTCCTCATGAGTAGCTGAAAATATGTCAGGTAACAGGGGAGCATTTCTGAACTTCAAGTCTGAAAGTTTCATGGTAGGCAGACTTGAAGCTCACGATTATGTAGCATTTCAAGGATTTTGGTACAAATAACCTTTTTTAAAAGCCTCATATTACAAAACCCATTACTGTATTTTGTAAAACTAATATGTACTAATAAAAATATATATTGGAAAAAAAAGTCTCATACTAATCTTGAAAGCTCACCTCAGCCACCTTCAAGATTCTCTCTCTTCCTCTCTAGTTCTAAGAAGCAATAAAAATTAGTGCCTAGTGGAACAACTGCACAGTTTTCAGAATACTCTAAAAAGGCACTGAAATATACGAGAGCAAAATTCACGGTTATCTGAATTGTACCTTGACAAAAATTTTTAAAGTTGGGGTGGGTTTAAAACAAAGCTTTGCTATATAGTTTAGGCTGGTCTTGAATCACAGCAATCCTCCTGCCTCAGCTACCCTAGTGCTGGGATTGCAGGCATGTGTCATTGTGCCTGGTTTTTAAAGTATTTTCTTAATACTCAGGGCCAACAACAGAATCACTATATGTTTCAGCAATTCCAGTTTGGGGTACACACTCTAAAGAATTGAAAGCAGGAACTCAAAGAGATATCTGCACACCTATGTTCATAGCAGCATTATTTACAATAGCCAAAAGGGAAAAGTGACCCAACTATCCACTAACAGAGAGATGGATAAACAAAATGTGGTAAATGTATACAATGAATATTATTTGGCTTTGAAAAGGAATGAGATGTTAATAAATTCTATAACAGGAATGATATGACGTACCTACAGCAGGCAAATGCATAGAGACCGTAAGTAAAACAGTGTTTACAAGAGGATTAGGGAGAGGCAGAATGGTGAGTTGCTTTTTTAAGGGAGATAAAATTTTCTGTTTGGATGTAAATAAAGAGCTAAATAAAAGATACATAACGGGAAGTAGGGAGATCTTTTTCAAATGGGAAGGAGAAACAAGATGGAGGGAGGTACAGGAAGGGAAAGGAAAGGAATGAAAAAAAAGAATTAAAGAAATGGAAACAGTGCTTTCATAAATGGGAAGGGGACAAAAAGTTGGAAGGAGGAGGGAAGGATGGGAAGGGTAGGGAACAAAAATATAAGATGTGCTATGTACATGTATCAATTTCCCATAGTGAATGTACTGCAAATACGTACTAATAAAAAACACAAAAAAGTTTCTTTTGATGAAAAAGTTCTAGAAATAGTGGTAATGGTTATACAACATGGCAAATACATGTAACACCATTGAACCGTACACTTAAAAATGGGTAAAGCGATAAAGTTTACAAACAACAATTAAAAATTAGGGTCCGGCCGGGCGTGGTGTGCACCTTTAATCCCAGCACTCAGGAGGCTGAGGTAGGCGGAGCGTTGTGAGTTCGGCCGGCTTGGGATACAACGCGAGCACAAGGCCGGCCTGAGCTACACAGTGCGACCCTGCCTCAAAAAACCAGGGCCGGGAGTTTGGCTCAGTGCCTTAAGCGCCTGCCCTGGCAGGTGCAAGGTTGTGAGTTCAATCCCTGGTGCCGCAAAAAAATAAAAATAAAAATAAAAATTAGGGTCCATACCTCTAAGCATCCACACCTAGTATTGTGGAACCTCAGAATATGCCACCCCAAAATATATTTCTTTGGCATACTTCGGCATAATTATTCACAGAAACTAGAGAGAGAAATAGCCCTGAAAAACCTGCCCTTTTATAAAAGCAATTTCCTTGTATCTATATTAATGAAGTAAGCAAAAGATGTACGTATTTTCTTTCTTGACCACCCCACCCAATCTGCCTAAAACTGACCTAGGGAAGATCTAAGAATGATTTCCTGAGAGATTTTACCTCTATGGTAAAGGCAACCTTTGCCCACCATGCATCCCTTTCCTCAATTTCCCAAAGCTTGTCACCGCTTCTCCCCAGAAACCCTAAGCCTCTATTGCGTTCTCTAACTCAGAAATGATACACACATGAACTTCTCTATTTGCATAAACTGCCCATAATGTAGCCTTGCCACCTCTTTCTTGGTCAAGAGTTTATGACTTGAGCCGGGCGTGGTGGCGCACGCCTTTAATCCCAGCACTCAGGAGGCTGAGGTAGGTGGAGCATTGTGAGTTCGAGGCCAGCTTGGGCTACAACGCGAGTGCAAGGCTGGCCTGAGGTACATAGTGCGACCCTGCCTCAAAAAAAACTAGGGCTGGGAGTTTGGCTCAGTGGCTTAAGCGCCTGTCTGGCAGGTGTAAGGCTGTGAGTTTGATACCCGGTGCCACTAAAAAACAAACAAAAAAAAGAGTTTATGACTCAACACCTTAATCTGATCAGATACTAGCTTGACTACTAACTAGCTTTGGGGCAACAGATCAGTTTCTTGGCCTATTCTGGCCTCAGTTGTTTTACTTTTAAGATGCGGATAATAATTGAAATTCCTCATGGGGCTGACACAAGGATTACATTAGGTTATAAATATTTAGCACAGTGCCTTACACATAAGTAGTGCTCCATGAAGGAGATGCACTTATCCTTATTTTTGTATTAAGTACAGGGTTCCAGACTAATATTTATAGACATAAAATATTTTTGTGACATGTACACTTATGTACTTTATTAATATACTTATATACAGTCTTTGGCTTCCAAAGAGCTGGTGACCTACTAAGACAGACTTTCTCTAACTTACTGTAATCTAAGATAAACACTGAAAAGTACCATTAATGGAAATATAAAAATTGGCCACAGATAAACAAACAGTTCATTGTAGCTGGAGGCATGAAGTCAAGGTTTTGCACATGTACAAGTCCCCACAGCAGGTGATTATTTTGGGGAGGGACAGTCACTTACACTTGGGTGTCCTGTGGTTATCAGATCAGCACTGCCAGGTACTCAGCACATACTTACTCGAGGCCCATATGTTGGGCCATGTACTTCAGTTTCTGCAAAGGAATGGTGTTTCTTTTTCTCCTACTCAGTGCTTAATTTATGTAATTGATATAATATTTCATGTTCCTATTCTTGTCCTTCTATGCTGGGATCTGAAACCAGGGCCTTGCACACGCTAGGCAAGTGGTCTACCATTGAGCCACAGCCATAGCACTATAAATTGAAATTTTAAAGTATATAGTTGTTCTCCATTTGGAAGTCACGCAACCAATAGCATTCCTTTGCTTGTTCCTATGTCAGAATTCAGGTCCTGGAGCCAGGAGTTTGGCTCAGCGGCTCCCGCGTCTAACAGGCAGGCGCGAGGTCGTGAGTTCAATACCTGGTGCCACGCAAAAAAAAAAAAAAAAAAAGAAAAAAAGAATTCAGGTCCTGGTTCTCTTCCCTTTTTGTGTTTTCCCACAGACACAGAGGAAGAGAGGAATACTCTTTATTTTTTGTCTCCTGCTCCGATGTGACACACAGTGCTAGGTGTGTTGCCCTGCACACTGGCCCAGAGCTTAAGAGAAAAGTCATCTGGTTTTCTGGAACTGTGGAATCTACACTGGGATTTTAGTAAGCAAAGAGAGTTATGTGGCATGCTAGATGTTTTTAAGTTTAGGAGCTTAGACTGGGAGGTTTTTTTAAAAAGGATGCCAAGTGTTTGTCCTACCTATCCACAAAGGGTATAGCAGAAGGAGAGAGATTTGTATCAACATAAAGAATCTCCTATCCCAGGAGGTGAGAAAATGTCCAGTGGAGATCCACTATCTATCCTGGAAAAAGTGAAGACTCGATTGCTTAAAGGAGGAGCTCATGCCACATTCTCTCTCAAGATCCACTCCAGACCTGCCTGGGCGTGGCACTGTGTGCCCATAATCCTATCTAATTGGGAGGCTGAGGCAGGAGGATTCCACATTTAAGGGCATCTTGGAAAACTTGACAAGACCCTGTCTCTAAACAAATTTTTAAAGCCTGCAGATATAGCTCAGTGGTAGAGCACTTACCTAGCATGACAAGACCCTGGGTTCAAACCCCAGTCCTGCAAGGAAAAAAACAAAAAGATCCCCTCTAGACTTGGAGTTCACAGACTTACAGAGGGTAACTCCAAAAAGTCAATCCCTCGGCCTCTTTGATCTAGGATAAGGGGAGCAAAAGAGGAGCCTGCATGAATCCTGGAGGGACAGTTCTCAGCATGAATGCAGCCACATGACCTCTACACTTCAGATCCATCAGATAGGAGTGGATGTCTAAGAAATCAGCTGGCTTCCATACACACACAGCCACAGCCCTGTTCAGCCACACCAGCCCTTGTAGTGTATGAACTTGCCACATAACTCAAGTCCCTTCACACCAACTTTCTGCCACAGCTGGCTTGTTTTATATCAACTTATGAATCACATACATTGATTAATTACTGAAATCACTAAAGCTGTGATGTGGACAGTAACTTTAATTGGGAGCCAAAAAGCCCTGCACAGGCCTGTCACAGAAACTCCTACTCTGAGATAGTATTTTTCTCCAAAGACTGACTCCCTTTTGATGCAAATACTAAACAGCCAGATCTCAATTAAAAAAAAAAGACAGGTTTACTTGTGAGGGCTGAGGAAGTCCTCCCCCACACCTGTAAGGTTTCACATATGCCACGCCCCAGAGGGTCAAAGTAATTGTAAGCCATAGGGACATTGCCAACACCTCAGCAGCCAGAAAAGATAAGAGTGAGGCCCAGAAACCTTATAGCCCTTGTGAAACCAGGTATGTGCCCAGCAAAGTAGTCTAGGGAGTCAAACAGAATGCAGAAGGTGGTTACTCACATAGGGATGTTCCCAGTGAAGCCACAATCTTGTCTGCCTTTTGACTTCTACTCATCCCACCTTCTGAGTTGCTCTTTCTAGCATCAAGACATCTGCACCCACCAGCCTGCAACCAGGGGCATTGAAACCTAATTTCTACTCTGATTTCAGGTCTCAAACATTCTGGTCTCAAGTTTCCATGGCAGGTTTAAGTCTACACATACAATAGTCCCTGAGGTCCTGAAGGCACTACTTACCTTCAAGTCTTTCTTTGTGTAAGTGAGAAGGGGTAGTTTGTTGCTATATGAGCTGAATCCCAGGACAAGGCAAACTTGTGTCCCTGCAAAAGGTCCAAGAAACCTGCCAGAAATTCATTCTCCTCTCATTTGCATACACAGTGAAGTCATTTCCAACCCACACCCTTAGGAGCTGAGGCCCAAATCTCTTCACAGGCATTACTCACTTACAGATTAACTATCTTGGGAAAGACAACAAGCTTGTAAAAACTAAAAGCCAAGTTCTATGCTCTAGTCCTATTGTTACTGGAGAGAATCTGCCTGAGATCCAGGAGCTGAGAAAGAGGCAAGACAGTTAGCATGGATTTGCATTTATATCTTTAGGGCTTGGCTTCTCCACTGAAAACTGTCCCTCAGTCAGCTCTCAGCAACCAAGAAGCACTTGTTAAATCGACTACTATATAACCTCTGCTTCATGAAGCAGTGCTTGATTGGGATAAGACTGAGCTATATAAACAAATATTCATAAAACAATACAGGTAAGTTGCAGTAAAGATATCACTGAAACAACAGAGGACACACTGCCTGAGGTGTTAGCCATGCATGTGCCTTCATTCCCGCACCAGAATGGCTGCAGTTAAAAGGTCTGACAATACCAGTACTGACAAAAATGTGGAGGTACAGCCATGTGACAGGCAAAATAATCCTCCCGCCAAGGGATGCCTATATTCCAGTCCCCAGAACCTGTGAATGTTACCTTATGTGACAAGAAGCCCTTTTTTGCAGATGCGATTAAGTTAAGGCTCTTGAGACAGAGAGATTTTCCAGGATTTCCCAGGTAAGCCTGAGGTCATCACATGGGAGATGGAAGAATTAGTGCGAGTGAGTGCATGTGCCAATGAATATAGAGGTTGGAGACAGAAAACAAAGTTTCTAACCTGGTCTTGAAAGTGGAGGAAGGTGCCACAAGGAAACAGATTCTCCCCTGCAGGCTTCTCAGAAAAGCTCTGCTCACACCTAGTATTTAGGATTTCTGTCCTCTAGAATTAAAAGATAATAAACCTGTTCTGCTTTAAGGCACTAAGTTCGTGATAATTTGTCACAACAGCAATAGGCATGAACAAAAGCCACCTTGTAAAAAGGTTTGTCATTATGTGCTAAAGCTAAATATAAGCCTGTTTTATGAGCCAGTAATCTCACTCCTGGGTACATATCTACCAGAAATGTATTTACACAGACATTTACACAAGCATCACTCTCATGGCAGTTTTAATCAGAAGAATAAGAAATGGAAAATAATGCAATTGTCCATAGCAAGAGAATGGGCACAACAAATTGTTGTATAGTTACACAATTTAATACTGTTCAGAAACAAGAAGAAAGGAACCACTGGCACCTGTATCAACATGCGTTTATCTTACAGACATAAAGCCAAGTGTAAATCATATGCGTGGGTGCACACACACAAAGATATACTTGACAGAAAACCTCTGGAGATGGCTGGTAGTACTGGAAGTACACAATATCAATGTACTTAATGTCACTAAACTGTACACTTAAAATGGTTAAAATAGCAAAATTTAAAAACTTTTAAAAGATTTTATTAGTACATGTTTGCAGTACATGTGGTTTACAATCATCTTGGAGAGCAGGTACATGTATATAAGACAGCTTATTTCTTTTTAATCCTCTTCCCCTTCCTCCCTCCTTCTCTAATCCTCCATCCCGATTTTCATTCTTGTTGATATTACTAATCATAGCTCATGGTATGGCATATGTTCACATTCACTGAGGTTATTTGGTTCCTGTATATGGCTTATCTTTATTTTACCAATTTCACCTTCCTCCTCACCCCCTGCCCTTGTTCCCTTGGACCACTTCTCTACTGCAAAAGATTCATCCCTTTGCCCCCTTCCATCCATCCTTTATTATTCTCTTTGTTTTTGCTTTGCCCCACTCAAATGAGAGTTACCATATGGTATTTAAGCTTGTGTGTCTGCTTTATTTCATTCAACGCTGTGTTTTTCAGGTGCATTCATTTTCCCACAAATGTCTCAAGTTTGTCATTCTTTATAGCAGAGTAATACTCTATCATATATAGGTACATTTTCTTTGTCCAATCGTCCGTTGATGGATATACAGACTGTTTCCAGGGTTTAGCTATTACAAATTGTGCTGCTATAAACATTGATATGCATGTGTTGCTGTAGTATGATGATTTAAACTCTTTGGGAAATATATCTAGCAGGGTATCCGGATAACAGGGTCATATGGAATTTCTAATTTCAGTTTTTGTTTTCTGGGTTTCTTTTTGTTGTTGTTTTTTTGGTACTAGGGATCGAACTCATGATCTCGCACTTGCCAGGCTAGTGCTTAAGCAACTGAGCTAAATCCCCAGTCCATCTAATTTCAGTTTTTGAGAAATCTCTATAGTATTTTCCATAATGGCCAGAGATGTTGAACATGTTTTCCTATATCTGTTGATCATTTGTATTCCTTCCTCTATAAAGTGTCTGTTTCTAAAATAGTAAAATAGCAAATATTATGTTCTATATTTTTACCACAATAAAGATAAGGGAGAACTTTTCATATATTTTAATAAAGTTCAAAAAATAAGCAAAATATTGAAAAGAGATAAGAAAAGTGGTTACCTTTAGAGGGTGTTAATTAGGAGGAGGCATGAGAGAATCATTCGGGTAGTGGAAATGTTTAATTTCTTGATTTAGGTGTTGGTTACATAGATGTATACATTAAAAATTACTCAGACTATGTATTTAAGATTTGTACATTGTAATTTCCAAATTCGAATTCCAATTGCATTTGCACATTATTCACCTGTATGAGCATAATAAATACTGCAATGGAAAATGAAAGAGAAAAGGAAAACATCAAAGTGTGTGTGATTAGGGAAGGCTTCAGGGAGGAAGTGAGGTATAAGCCAAGTAATGAAAGATGAACAGGGTACACAGAGATGAAGACAAGGAAATTCTGGGCAAAGAGAATTGCATGCACATGGTCATGAGGTGCAAGAGGGTGCCAAGTGTACTGAGCACTATGAACTGGTGGTCACTGACCAGCGAGAGGGGACTGGAAGGGTAAGGAGTCCCATCCTAAAATGCCTAGAAACCTCAATAGCAGTTTAGATTATACACTCTAGGAAGTGCTAGGCAGACATCAAAGACAGTTAAAGCAAGAAAGTGACATGATGGAGTCATGATAGGGGAGGTGATATAGACAGAGGGTCAGAGATTCCTAATATTCTTGCAGTGTTTGCTAGTGTCTGACTCAATGCACTGACCACAGAGATGGGGTTCAAAAGATGAAGGATAGCAGAACCTCTGTGTTTGGCTGTAATGAGGGGAGGGTAACTTAATGCTGTGTGGCTGGTGATCCTGACAGCAAGAATGAAGACCAGCCACATCTTTTCTTCTAATTTCTGGGCTACCTGTGGTGGACCATAGCATCACAGAGCTAAAAGGCACCAGTAACCTAGTGGCCCATCTCATTTACAGAGGAGCAATGCAGTTCTATAAGCCAATGCCTGCAGTCAGTTTGTGAGGAGCAAGCTGGAACGAGAGAGCTGAGACTTATCTACTTCAGTGAATGCATCCTACAGACTAGAGAACATGATTAATTCAGCTGTGGTCCTCGATGTCTCCAAATGCCTTTACCAACCTCAGATTCTGCCACAGGGTTCTCTGGCCTATGCTCATGCTCCAGGTACCTGGCAACATGCCTGCCAACTTTTCATAGGAAAAGTTCTCCCTACAGCTCCCCCAAATCCTAAATAGCTAATAGTTTCATTTCATGGTTTGGTAATACCTTGTATGTCAATCCGGTTTCTCCCACCAACTTGTGCAACCAATGATGCTGGTTTTAGTTTTTACTATTTAGCAGTGCCAGCTTGAAAAGCTGAGACAGGGATAGAGAGGGGTTGGCTGACTATGAGCATCCCAGGGCCAACAGGAACCAGAAATAAGTCTTTTCTACTAGTTTCATCATCACCTTATAGACTAGATATGAACCACAGAAGCTAATCACCAGTTCTGTTCTTGGTGGCCTACAAGTATGAGAGACTGGTAGAAGACAAGTGCCAAATAAAATAGCTTATACAGGGGAAATCAAGACTAGATGAGTTTCACAGAATTACAGAAAACAATCCTAAAATTCATTTGGAACCAGAAGAGACCTAGAATAGCAAAGGCAACTCTGGGCAACAAAGGCAATGCAGGGTGCATCACAACCCCTGACTTGAAATTATATTATAAAGGTACTGTGATAAAAAAAAAATGAACGTGGTACTGGCAAAAACAAAACAAAACAGACCCAAAGATCAATGGAACAGATTAGAAGATGCAGAAACAACTCCAGACATACTCAGCCACCTTATCTTTAACAAAGGTGCCAGACACATTCACTGGAAGAAAGATAGCCTCTTTTATTTTTGGACCAGGAATCAAACTCACCAACTTGCGCTTGCCAGGCAAGCACTGTGCTGCAGAGCTATATCCCTAGCCCGAAAGACAGACTCTTTAATAAATCGTGCTCGAAAAACTGCCTGTGCACATGATGAAGATTAAAATTGGACCCCTAACTTTCACCATGCACTAAACTAAATCTGAAATGGAACAAAGATATAAATACTAAAACAGAAACATTAAATCCGCTGGAAAATATGTTAGTTAAAACTCTTGAAGACATTGGTGTAAGCAAAGACTTTATGAGTAAAACCCCGATTGAATAGGAACTATCACAAAGAATCAACAACTGTGATCTCATCTTATTAAAAAGCTTTTGCATGGCAAGAGAAACCACCAACAGAGTGAAGAGACAACCGGCAATGTGGGAAAAAATATTTGCCAGTTGTTCTTAAGGCAAAGAATTACTATTGAAAACATACAAAGAGCTCAAAAAAAATCAGACCTCTCAAATTTAAAGACCCAATCCAAAAATGGGCATCTGAGATAAATACACACTTCCCAGATGAAGAAATACAAACAGCAAATAAATATATGAAACAATGTTCAACATCACTGGTCATTCGAGAGATGCAAATTAAAGCAACACTTGAGATTCCACCTCACCCTGGAAAGAATGACTATTAACAAGAAATCAACCAATAACAAATGCTGGAGTGGCTATGGGGAAAAAGTAGCCCTTCTCCACTGTTGGTGGGTGTGTAGACTGTTACAATCACTGTGGAAATCAGTGTGGCAAGTCCTCAAAACACTAGGATTAGAGGTCCCATTTGACCCAGCTATTACCCTTTTGGGTATCTTCCCAGAATTAAAAACATGGTACCACAATGATACATATGCGCCTATGTTTATAGCAGCACAATTTGTAATAGCTAGATCTTGGAAACAACCCAAATGCCCATCAACTGAGAAATGGATAAAAAAGATGTGGTCTTTCTATGCAGTGGAGTACTACTCAGTCATGAAGAAGGATAAACTGGAGACTTTTTAGATAAATGGATGTGACCTGAGACCATACTCAGTGAAATAAACCAGACTCACATGTGTAAATATCATATTGTCTCCCTAGTATAAGAAGCTGAAAGAGTAAATAAGATCCAAAATGTACAACAGATATTGCAAAATGGGAAGTAACTGTTCAAAAGGAAAGAGAAACTGTGATGGGGGAAGGAGAAAAGAAGGAAGGGAAAAGCAAAAGTATTCATACACACACACACACACACACACACATATACATATGAGATTGGTATACTACTAATTTCTCTTAGCTCATTGAAAAGTTTGTGCTAATATTGAAGAATTAAATGTCTACATCTTATACTCTGAGTAACTAATTTAAAGATAACAATACACAGTGTATTAACCATCGTTACTCTCCTATTATCTTGTTTTGAAATTTTGTTTTACCTTTTTTCTCTTTAAAATAAATAAAAAGAATAGATGAGTTTGAAGTAATATGCTTGAGATCTGAAACTTTTTTATTTCTGATCCTAATCTGGCATGGTTAGTGAACACCTAGTTAGCTGCACAGGCCCAATACAGGAGCCACTATGGCATGTGGATATGTAAGTTTGAACTTTTCAAAATTAGATAAAAGGTAAGTGTGGTGGTGCATGCCTATAATCTTAACAGTAGAAAGCCTGGGGCAGGAAAAATACAAGGTTGATGCCAGTCTGAGCTACGTAGGCAGACCCTCTCTCAAATAAAACAAACAAAAACATACAAATAAAAATTCAGTTACTCAGTGTTCAATAGCCACCTGCAACTGATGGCTATCTATCATGGAACATATCTATCTATGGAACAGTTTAGATCCAAAACATTTCTATCTCCATGGAAAGTTATACCTTGTCTTATCTCCTGATTGAATTGATTGTAAGAGGCACTTGCTCTTAAATCATCTTTACATGTCAAAGAGGAAAGAATCCTTTTAGTTTCTAAGGAGTAAAGATAAAATTAGGTACAACAAAAGACATTCAATACTCATCAGTAGAAAGGCATTGGGTCCTCTAAGGCCCCTTGGTTGAAATAGAGAAAATGAAACAACTAAGAGAAATTCAAGCTAAACAGGGTACCATGAAACAGTCCATTTCTCTCACTTAATTATTCTTCCATAAACAGGATTAATCTTATCTCAGGAGACAACAAATATGTAGAAATTAATGGACAATTAATAAGCAATTATTCTTTAGCAAAAAATCGTGATTGATGAAAATAATAAAATCAAATGAAATGGAAATGTAGGCGGTGAGGAGGGAGAAAAGGGAGCAGGAATCGGTTCTGCAGTAAGAAAACTGCAATTAGAATTAGAAATTTATTTAAAAATCTTTTGATCTGAAGAGAAAACTAAAATTGGTTAAGTAATATTGGTTATAGAGTGAATGAAAATGATCAGTTAAATTTTATTTATTGCACATATCTCTGGTGGGGGAAAAATGACCCAAGTTCAAGAAACGCTTTCAGTGAAGGCTGGCATAGTATTTCATCACCAATTGTCATCCCTGACTGGTGTTCAGGAAAACTGAACACACACAATCAATATGGTAGGAAAAAGCAGACCCTCTTAAGAGGTGATACTACATGCACAATGCCATTTCCCTCTAGTCAGTAGAGTGCTGAAAATGCACACTTAGTGCTGACAGAAGAGAACACACAGGAATCCCATTGGAGCAGAGGTTTTTTTTAAAAATAAGCACAGCAGGAAAATTCTATTTGGCTCAGCTCAAAAGTCTGATGGTTATTTCAAGTTAATGGCATATATTAGGGTGTTGCTTTAAAACAGGGACATAGAACACTGCTTAATAAAGGGCTTCTGATGACTGGAGAAAGACTCCAGCTGCAACGGTTATTTTCTGCTCTGTATTCATTACCTTCAGGTGTTCATTTATGTACCCCCTCCTTTCAGAAGGGATTAAAGCTGCTTATATAAAATCCAGCAGAAATAAATATGGAAAGTGAGCAAGAAAAAGAAAGGTAAGGACAAAAAAACTGAGCTGAAAAGAAGTTAATCCAAAATATCTGTCACAGCAACCAGAACACCACATTTGTTGGCTTGTTAAACCAACAGTCAACTCTTTATTTTATTTTATTTGTACATGTTTGCTGTTCATGTAGTTCATAATCATCTTGGGGAGTGGTTACATGTACACATTACAGCATGTTTCTTTCTCTTTTTTTTTAACCCCCTTTCCCTTTCCTCCCTCCTTCTCCAGTTCCCCTGTCCATTTTTCATTCATGTTGATATTATTTTGTCCTAGTTCATATTATGGCCTACAATGTGTACATTAATTGGGGTTATTAGGTTCCTGTACATGGCATATCTTTATTCTTATTTCCCCTTCCCCTCACCTTTGTTCCCTTAAATAGTCAACTCTTAAGGACTTTGTCTAAAGGTGAAGACTGGCCAATTGGTCTGGGGACAAACTGGTCTGGGCAAGGACTTGTCCTGTGGGTCCTGAAGCAGATGCTGGGTAACTGGTCTTGCCCAGTAAGGCCCTTTATATCCAACACTAGCTCTCTCACAACAAAACCTAGAACAAGAGAGCCAGAACCATTCCAGAATACACTGCAACTGCCTAACAACACTATAGTTTCCAGAGTTAGGGCATCTGTCCTAACAGACTGGTCAGAATTAGCAGGCAGCTTCTGTAATGAGGCATTAGAAAGGAATGATATTTGCCACGGGTGGTGGGATGAACAGATCCAACCTTACAAAGCCCATTGTGGGAGACAATTTGAGTGACTCCCCTTGAATGCAGAACGACTGCTGCAACTTTGATTATATCGAGACTTATTTCCTTATACTGATATGTACAGAGCTGACTATGGTATTTCCTTCTCTTCAATTGGCACTAAGCGTTGCAAATAAGGCTAGCTGAGGTACTGGTATGTAATCTCTAAAGCCATCAGAAAGTCTCCTGTTTCCTTGCATAGTGACCTCTGTAAAATATATAAAGCACAGTGGGCTAGTAGAGCCAGTGAGCTCCAGGAATGTCAACTGGGTATGAGCCTTGAGAAAAAGGCTATGAGTCCCCAGGGCACAAAGTTTACATATCAGAAACTGAAGCAGCAGCCTCCAAAAACAATTCAGTTGCTACCTTGATTGGGTTATGCAAATTGATCCCTCTGCATATCTTTATCTCTGCATTTTGCACAGATACCTTTTTCACTACCTGGCTAACCAGCTCAAGTTACTCACTAGTTCCCGCCACCCTCACTGTCACTCATCCAGGAGCCATCCCTGTCTTCACAAGATAATAAATTCTGGGAGAGGCTGAGGATCAAGGCCTTTGTCTGCACATCCTTACGAGGACTGGACTAAAGACCCCTTGGCTGCCCTTAGCTTTGAATATGTCTTGGTGTCTTTACTCACCGTGGGTTGCACTGGAGGCGGTAGATCGGAATTAACCTGCCAGGATGCCAATAACGTCTCAATGGGATTATAAATATAACTTCTTGGATTGTGAGAAAGACTGGAAAAGGGACTACAATACTTGGATTACTGTACTCAGTAATTGGGATTACAACAGCCCATGGAGCCCAGACTCAGAAGACCCTACTCAGCAGGGAGGATTTCTCAAGGGGACTACCCCCCCGCAACACAAAACCTGGCAGATATGGAGCTGGTAAACGTAGCTCCCTCCTTCCACAGTTACAGTTATGTGGGGTTTGTTTAAATACTCTTTTCTTTCAATAACAGTCTCACAATTACCATGAATCCAAATCCACCCCATTTCCACAGTCTTTCAGGTCCCCAAGACAACAATCTGCATAAGGACCCCACTAGTCACAGCCCCAGTGCACTCCCCTTGCCCATACTGGAAAAATCAAAAGCAGCTTCTTCCTTCAAGAGTCCAGGGATCCAGTCCTACTCCATCCTACTTTAGGGGAGACCATTTTATCAGAGCACCTTTCCATTTCCATGCACCTCATCCACACAGAGGAAATTCAAGCTAGGCTCAATATCATACCTTCATACCATACTTGATAGCATCTTAACCATACTCAACACCATGGCAACTTAGTGCCCATGAGATCCAATCTATCACAGAACTCTCTGCCATGATGGAGATGTTCTAGATCAGTGCTGTCCAATGCAGGAGCTACCAGCCACAGTTGGTTATTGAGCACTTAAAGCATGCCTAGTCCAAATGAATATATACTAGAATTACAAAATACAGATAATATATGTTATTAATAACTTCTATATTAACTATATGTTGATAATATTTTGGACACATTAGGTTAAACAAATTATATATTAATTTCACCTGTTCCTTTTTCTTTTAAATGTGGCTACTAAAAAATTTAAAATTATGCATATGTAGCCAGAATTCTTTTATTAGCAAGCACTGACCTATCTTATTAATATTTTTCTTTAAATTGACTTTTATTTCTACTTTTTACTCATTCTGACACTATTTATGAAACCACAGTTTGATATACCAGTCATACTTTTACAATACAACTGAAGAATCCATAGAACTATTAACCCAAAATTGAAAAGCTAAGTTTGTTCACATGCAACCTAAAATTCTTTTAGGGCCAAACCCTCCAGGAAATGCTGGCCCATAGCAGAACTACCCAAAATCTAGCATGTGGCCTATACATGAGAGTTAGTCTCCTTACTGCTCATTATTAGTACATGATAAGGGAACTTACTGACAATGCATGTGTAGAAATATTTATAGCAACTTGAAAGAGTAATTTCACATTCATTGGCATCTTCAAATCTAATATTTAATCTCATCTAATATTTACAAATTAGGGTTTGTAATTTTCATGTCTTTTATTTTTTCTAGTAAGTCCTCTTTATTCTATTTTATCATGTTATTAGCCAACAGCAGATTAGAATTTAAAAAGAAAACTCCAAATTGGTTCTTTACCAAAGTCAGTTTCAAACACACTAGCCTGAAGTATCAGACAACCTTCTTTAATTCTTCCAGAGAAGACCCAGAGATACAGCAAAAGCCTTAATGCTCAACCACGCCCAATATAGCTTCCTAGCTAAAAAGCTGTCTTCAGAGATACTCAACATTAAAGGCAGAAAGGACGAGGACCAATTCCAGCAGACCAGAAAATTCTATTAAATGGAACATCTCTTTCTCTAAGCATTTTAGTTAATATTTTTGCTACAATTCTAAGGAACAAGGTCCTCATCACAACTAGGGGGAAAACAACTCTGTACTAAGGAAAAGATACACAACATCCTTGTAAGATGTGCACAGACAATACTGAGAATGGTCTAGAAAATATAGGAGGCATAGCCTGTGTGCAAAAGAAGTTTTTATCATTTGTGGACACACAGTAACATGAAGATTAAAAAAAACTCTGGTGTTGAACACACTTGGAGATAAAGCCTGGTCTGTTACTTACTGTGTACCATTGGGCAAATTACTGGGTCTTTCTTAATTGTCATGTATTTATTTATCTGCTGTAGTAGAATTTTCAAAAAGGAACACTTACCATTCCTCTTTTGCTAGCAGGTGCATGCTACTCCTCACATTAGGAGGTGGAGACTGTTGCCTCTCCTTTTAAATCTGGATTAGCCTTGTAATTTGCTTTGACCATTAAATGCAGCAACCTGACATTCTAAAACTGGGTGTGGTGGCACTCACCTGTAATACCAGCTATTTAGGAGGCTGAGGAAGTAGGATCATAAATTTGAGGTCACCCTGGGCAACTTAGTGAGGACCTGTCTCAAAATAAATAAAAAGGGATGGGGATGTAGCTCAGGGGTAGAATACTCCTGGTTTCCATCTCCAGGACTACAAAAAAAAAAAATATTCTGGCACTTCTAGCCCAGACCTCAAGAGAACTCACAATTTATGCTTCCTCACCTCTGAAGCACAGCTGTTATGCCATTAGGAAGTCCAGGACAGATTTCCTGGACACTGAGAGGCCATCTTGGACATTTTAAACCCAAATGAGCTCCCAGCTGATTGTTGTGGCAGGAGTGACTCCAGGTGACCCAAATGGAGCAGAAGAACAGCTCAAATGAGCCAACCAATCCCCAGAATTGTGAGAAATGATATTTTGGAATAATTCATTATATCATAATAGATACCTGAAACATTTCTAAAATTTGGAAAAAGCAGTATAAAGGTAGTTGTAAGAAAATAAAATAATGTATAATAAGAGATTATAATGGGCTGGGTGTGGTGGTGCATGCCTGTGAACCCAACACTCTGGGAGGCTGAGGCAGGAGGACTGCAAGTTTCAGTCCAGCCTGGGCAATTAACAGTGGTGCTTAGGATATACATGCTCGACAATTAGTTACCACTAGTATTTGGGGAATTAGAAGTAACAGGAGTGTGTGGTAGCATGCAACTGTAGATTGCTGTAGAAGGTTGCATTCAGGTTCTAAGTGTTTTATAGGCCCTGAGGAGTAAGGTAGCATGGGAGATGAAAAGGCATCAGGGCAAAAGCAATTCTTGGACCCAAAGGATGAGGAGTGCAAAAAGGATGGTTTCTAAACCTCTGGTGAATGAAAACCCATCCACAGCCTTCTAGGTGGCCACAACATGTGTATGCATGAGAGGCTGAGGACTGCCAGGAAAGATGCCGAGGGGGCTATAGAGACAGAGTGGATCAGTGGATAGAAGGTGAGGGAGAATGAGGAATGGTGGCTAACTTGTACAGGATTTCTTTGGAGGATGATGTAAATGTTCTAAAATGTACTATGCTAATGGTCATGCCACTCTGTGAATACACTGAAAACCACTGAACTGTGCATTTGGAGTAAGTGGGTAAAATGTGTAATATATGAACTTTATCTCAATAAAATTGTTATTACAGAAATAAGGGAGGACTAAAAATAAGGAGATGGATGTGACAAAGAAGCAAGACAACCCTTTCAAAAGGGTTGTCTGGTTGCTACAAGGAACAAGCCTACTTGATATTGAGAAGAAAGGCGTGTATTTTTAGATGATGAATGAACCCAGCACTAACTAGAAGCTATGAATCCTAGGGACAGACCTTGCCATCCCAAGGAATTTCAGGCATTTGTCATGACCATTGCAACCTCATTTTGTACATATATACTTCACTCATATCTGTTATTCATCTGCTTAAATCACAGCCTTAACTCTGCTAATCAAAAGGCTTTTTAGGGGAAAAATTCTTCGACAAGTAAACAACAGAAAAGCAGATCAGGGCTTGTATTCAGACTGATCTTAGAAGCAGATGCAGGGGGAATCCAGAAGCCTAATCTTCTCCAGAGCCTGACATGATGAGATGGTGAATCCCACACGCCAAGGGAATGTGAGGTATGCCTCAGATGTGAGGCAGAGAGTGAACAATTATTTCCCTGGGTCACAACACCTCAATCACTGCTTCTTTCTTCTCCTGGTACAATTCTTTTCCAAAAAGGCTAGAGGGAAAGGCCTGGGGAGGTTTTCAAGTCTAAAGCTAACTCAAGTCAGCCATGGTAGTATATGCCTGTCATTCCAGCACTAGGAAGCTGAGGCAGGAGGATTCCTGTGAGTTTGAGTCCAGCTTGGGCTACAGAGTGAGCTCAAACTCAGCCTGGAAACCGGGTGTGGTGGTGCACGCCTTTAATCCCAGCACTCGGGGAGGGTAAGGTAGGAGGAGCGTTGTGAGTTCGAGGCCGGCTTGGGCTACAACGCGAGTGCAAAGCTGGCCTGAGCTACATAGTGCGACCCTGCCTCAAAAAACTAGGGCTGGGAGTTTGGCTCAATGGCTTAAGCGCCTGCCCTGGCAGGTGTGAGGTTGTGAGTTCAATCTCCGGTGCCACCAAAAAAAAAAAAAAAAAAAAAAAAATTCAGCCTGGAATACATAGTAAGACCCCATCTGAAAAACAAAAAAATACCCTAACTCAGCACACAAATGGTTGCCCCAAACTAAGCGATATCATCCTATCAGCAGGCACTATATCTCATCAAATCCTCCCCAAATAGCCCACTAGGACATTTACCAACATCTCCCAGAAATACAACCCTGTATTTCATCTACCCAAATCAACCCTGTGCATTTTTCTGTTTTGTGAAGTCATTCAATGTAATTACTACAGAAAATGAGATACTTAAAAAAAAATCACTGCAGAAGGTGTACTACTTGTAAAAGAAGGAAGGTGAGAAACAGAAATGACACATACAAGGATATAGCTCAGTAGGAGAGCACATGTTTAGCCTGCACAAGGCCTTGGCTTCAATCCCCAGCATCATACTGCACCACCTCCAAAGAACAGTAATGACAATGTTTGGGCTCAGACATACCACCTCAAAATAATGAACGTAGGAGAATAGAATGTGGCACTCCAAAATAAACTTCTGTGGTACCTTTTGGGGTTCTTATTCTAAGAGACAGAAAAGTTCTTTTAAGATGTTTTGCAGAAGAAATTCACATCTATGAAGGAAATCTATGCTAATACATATATGTATCAGGAAGTTACCTGGCTGCTCCAGACAACTATTATTATCTGAGAGGCTTTATCTGCATAAGAAGCTCACCTCTATTCATCATAGATTTGAGTCCCTCACCCTCCCACAACTTGTGTCCCTGCCACCACTCAGAAGCTCCAAGTCCCTATTCCTTTGTGTGGCTCAAGATGCTATATATGCTTCAATCACCTGGCCCTTCCTCAAGTCTCACATTTCCTGGGACTCCTTTTAGTACACATAGAACTAAGCACATTTTCTCTCCCATTAACCTGTTTTATGGTAACTTAATTCATAGCCAAAGGTTCTAGGAGGTGAGGGAAGCCATTTTTCCTACAAAAGAAACTTCTGATGGTCAGAAAATCTTTAATGAGTTTGCTCTGAAAGTCCTGCTAAGTCCTATACTGCCATCACTAAACAAAGCTAGGAGTCCCAAACCAAAAACAACTTTGTGCCATTACCTCCTGACCCAGGGGTTCTTTCCACTGTCAAAAGAATGCTAGAGCAACATACGTCCAAACTCAACCTCCTTAAATCCAAGAAGTTTTAGGATCAGAGTGTTCAAGAATGGTTTTAAACACAACTCTGAGGACCAGGGTGTAGCTCAGTGATAGAGTACTTTCTTAGCATGTGTGAGGTTCTGAGTTTAATCCCTCGTAGTATAAGAAAATAAATAAATACAACTTCAAAAAAGGATAAAGAACCAACTTCTTGGGAACTGAAGTTGGTTTCAGTTTGCTATTCAGCCCCATCTTACTTTGAATTCCTGGGGGAGATTCCTTGAACTTCTAGTTTATACCCCTATATAATCCTGCTCCAGTTCAGAGGATGAAAGAATGCAAGTGGAAGGACATCAAGGAATCCCATTTTTTTTTAATTTAAGGAATCCCATCTTCCTTCAAAACAATTACCTCCTTATTAAAAAATCAGAGAAAAGTTCTGAAATGTCCTAAATTTAATTACAAAAGGCAAGGGAAAGAGGGAAAGATGGAGGTTAATTAAAACACTATTTTATATTCTTAAATGTATGTTGAACCTTTAACTCAATTCTTACCATCATATCCTGCTTGTAGTCCCAACCAGTTCAGAGGCAATGGTTGCTTCACCTTGTGCCCAGCTACTCCAAAGCCTCTGGCAATGTCTATCAAGAGTCAGTGTAGGCTGGGGATACAGCTCAGTAGGCGCAGCAATCAATGTAGATTAAATGAAAATAATTTGTACCTCCCTTCCTCAAATTTCCATTATTAAACAGTCTGGTGTTTTAGATCCAGTGGACGTTTTTCCAGCTGCCAGGAGCAATGGGTAAAAGAGTTCAACTCAGTAAAAAATATTTACCTGCAGAATACACCGGAAAGTTCAACAGACCTCAGGAAGCAAGCTTTGTAGTTCCATTACCTCAAACTTCTCCACTGACATATTTCTTTAACTCAACTCATGAGTATTTATTGAGCACTCAACCAAGCATAACTGTGTATGGATGGCACATGGCTGGAATTCCAGCTACCCAGAAGGACAAGGCTAGCCTGGGCAACACAGCCAGAATCTCATCTCTCAAACAAACAAACAAACAAACAACTACAAAAAGCAAGAAGTAGCCGGGCGTGGTGGCGCACGCCTTTAATCCCAGCACTCGGGAGGCTGAGGTAGGCGGAGCGTTGTGAGTTCGAGGCCGGCTTGGGCTACAGCGCGAGCGCAAGGCCGACCTGAGCTACATAGTGCGACCCTGCCTCGAAAAAACCAGGGCCGGGAGTTTGGCTCAGTGCCTTAAGCTCCTGCCCTGGCAGGCGCGAGGTTGTGAGTTCAATCCCCGGTGCCAAAAAAAAAAAAAAAAAAAAAAAAAGCAACAAGTATCCCTCTACTTAAGTTCTTTCAAATAAATTAACATCCTCAGATAAACTGAAGGTCCAAACATAGAGCCCCATGTGAACCTCTGATTAGTACAACACCTAAATTAACTATTATTTAAATTTTCAACCAAATAAACATACAAACTCAAACAACTTCCCCTTTTCAATGTTTTATTTTACAGGGTTCCCTTTGTTAGGGAAGACAAGGTCTGGTGGGTGGGTTCTGGGTTCTTCCCTACTAGGTGCAGCCTGAGTTTCTCAAGCAAAAAGGATGAACACAGAAACACTGTTTTAAAAGGTATTTATGTATATCACTATCCTGAAGTATTTATTAAGTTTTGCCTTTAATTAAAAAATGAAAAGAATCACAAACTGAAAATGTTTTAAGCCATCCCCTGACGCAACAGAAGGCCCAATCAGAAACTACCACCCCTTACTCCAATGAAAAGCATGTTTTAAGTGACTAAAAAAACCCTTGATTTCTTTTCTTGATAAGCCTTATATAAAACACACATACGTACAAAGATTTTGCGGTTTTTGTGTGCTTGGTAGACTGCAGTAAATTTTTAAAAACAGCTCACATTAAAAAAAAATAAAAAGGTGCTGCCAGTAAAAATAGCACAAAATCGGTTTCCAAGTTGCTTACACCCCCGCACTACCAACAACACTTTACAGAACAATAGCACCGAAGACTCCAGACCTGCTTATCAAATTCTGCTGAATGTCCTCACAAGCCCCCGCTGCAGTGGCCAGTATAGGGCTGGCTCCACAGACTCTCAGCAGCAGCAGCCTCATTCGCTGTGCTGTCACGTGAAGGAGCCTCGACCTGGCCAGACACCTGGGAAGTCTATTATCCTAGACCTCAAGGAGCGCCTTTGGGCGGCGGGGGACACCTAGTCCGGGCCGCTCCCTCTGTCCCTGCCTGGGAGTGACCCGCCGGTTTTGTCCCCCGGGGTCACCAAGAAGCGCTGGGCCACTTTCGGCGTGGGCTGCAGCTACCGCTGGTGCGCGTTTTCCGGGACTCAGAGCCGGCGAATGCGCAGGCCAAGGCGAACGACGGGAGATCGCCTGGGCCACCTCAACGTTCCCTCAGGCTGGCTCTTTCTCGAGGACAGGGGCTAACATCCCAGAAACCCTTCGGACACCAAACGTGGGCCCGTTACCTCCATCCGAAACACACCTCCTACCACCCATAACCACCCCCTGAGGTATTCATTCGCCGGGGCCATCCCGGGAGGGGTCCTAGCCACCTGCGGAGAGAAGCACAACCTCGAGGGATCCCGCGTCCAGAAAACCCTAGACTCTGCAAGGGGCGTTTACCACATCTCTGCGCC
>RJWM01019607.1:0-38543 GCA_004363535.1 Dasyprocta punctata | reverse complement strand
CTGAAATAATATATCGGCAGCAAACAGCAGCTTCTAAGTGGCTTCGGATTTTTTTTTCTTTAAATTGAACATGTTATTATTATACAGATAGGATAATCCTATTATCCTCACTAACTGAAGACGACAGCTTTCCAGGAAGCTGTTTCACAAAGTGTGTTCAGGTGGGAAGCAGGGCCTCCCGCTGACTGGGGACAAGGTACGGGTGGTGGGTAGGAAACCAGTGTTTAGGAAGGTGCCACTTTGGTCGTGAATACAAATGTGGCATGAACAGATGGAGCAGAAAGCAGGTGTGCATGCTGGACATGGCTCACAGCAAGTGTGTGTGCTGTTGCAAACAAAAAGCAGAGGTATGAGCAGATGTGTCTTTTAAAAGCTTGAATGGGTATATGTGTTTTTGTGGGAGAGAGGAGACAGAGACAGAGAATAGATTTTGGTTTAATAGTAAAAATTTTCATGCAGGAAAAACTCCTGGGATTATGGAACCGTGTGGCAGAGCATCACATTTTATATGGAAACCTCAGCATGAACTGTGAAGACTGTGGGAAGCCAGCATTGCATCTTAGAACAGGAGGGAAGAGCAGGAAATGTCTATTGAATGGCATTTCTATCTTGTAACCTGTGTACTCTCTTCCTTTGTGATAGTTATTTTTATCCCCATTTTCTAAAATTAAGAAACTCAGACTCAGGGTGATTAAAATTAATTACCAGCCATCATAAATTTAATAAGTGTTAGAAAGGTAATTTGTTTTCAGATCCATATAATTCCAAATTATGGGCTACTTTCATGGGAAACAGCAATGGGTAGTGATTGAGACTATTAACTATTCGAATCCTAGTCGCATTACTTATGCTTGCAAAATGTAAGGCCTTAAGTCAATTGTTTGACTTAATAATTGCCCTTTTTTGGTAGGGATATTTTGTGAATTCAGTGAGATAGAACACATGGAAAATCGTGGATCATAAAAAGTTGTTCAGTTATTGGAGATATGTCCTTTTTTCTCATTGTACATTCTGGGAATGAATTGCTGGGAGCTTCACAATTTAAATCAAAGAGAGTCTTCTCCTCCACTCTCCATGGAGCCTGGTGACACCATGCCTCCTCCACACCCTGGATCCACACCCCTCCACACTGCAAGCTGGGAAGTTCAGTGGACTTTCTGCCTTTCTTTTCACTTAGTGATCACCATGATCACCAGCACCCTTGAAGTCAAAATACTGGGAAAAAAATCGGCCACTGCAACTTACAGAAGCAACCTATGATTTGTATTCCTTCATAATGGTTTTCACATTAGGGTAATCTGAGAAAAGCTTAAAAAGTAAGGATGTCAAGAGCTCAGTCCCAGATATGAGACTGTAAGGTCATAGGTTCTTTAAAAATCCACCATGTCTTTCCAATAAGTCTGAAAACCTTTGATTTAGATACTGACTTAGGGTTGAGCTTACAGAAGATTGGAGGGGCAGACTTGAGGACCAGGGAATAATGGGGATGCGGCGGGGGGGGAGTCAAGTGGAACCCAAAAGCCAGCCCTTGCTCTGGTAGTCTGTTTCTATGGTAAGGTGCCTGCAAAGTGAGACGACACAACATTGGTTATGTTGCCACACACAGGTACCAAGGCAAGTGTTGAGACTGTGGAAGAATTAGTAATGATCAGTGTATTTTCAGTTTTCTTTCCTCCTTTTGACCTAACTTCTTTTCTATCCTGTTTCCTATGTGAAATTTGTCAGAACCAAAATGGAGTTGCTTTGTGACAAACTCTAAAAGGTACCTGAAAGAAAAAAGTACTATCACAAGAGTCTCTGCCAAAACCACAACTCTGCACAGAACATATTTTTGCCAGGACTTCTTCCTGACAACTATTAGTCTGAACTTGGACTGACATCAGCTTTGTTATTGAAACTTGAAGCCAAGGATAATTCTTTCAAGGTAACTTATGATATCTTCCACATTTTGCCTATAAAACTTTCCTTCAACCCACTATCTTTGAATATACATACAGCTTTCTATGGCACATGTATTCCTATTGAAATGACTATTCCTAAATGCATGCACTATATTTGGGAGACCTCACTCCATTTATTCTTCAGATTGGCATCTATATATCTGTCAACTTCAAAAAATAACTTCAGTTTATAAATTGTCATACGGCAAAATGGACTTTTTGTTGTACATTCTGAAATTTTACCAGTTATGAATTTGGGCAGTCATCATCACCATAAGAATACAGTACAATACCTCACAACACTCCTTTGTACTATTCCATCTACTCCCCTGGTAGCCCCTGGCAACCACTGAAATGTACCATCACTGGTTTTATCTATCTAGGGATGTCTCATAAATAAAATTACAATGTATAAAATCTTTCTGAGTTTGGTTTCTTACACTCAATCTTTGAAAATTACCCAAATATCAAGATTTGCTCCTTTTTAACTAATAAATAGTATTTCATTACATGATTGTATCATAATTTGTTTCACCATTCATTTATGGAAAAGGATGGTTTGTTCCCAACAATTTTGAATGACTATAAATAGAGCTGCCATAGACATATAGTATAGTGTGTGTGTGTGTGTGTGTACAATCTAATTTTTTTCTTTTGGATTATATTGTTAATTATATGCTTCACATTAGAAGAAAGTGACGAACATCTTTTCCAAGTGGTTTTACTGTTTTACATTCACATCAGTAGGTTATGAAAATTTCAGTTGTTTCATGTCTTTACTAGCACTTGATATAATATTTTTCTACTAGCAATTCCAACAGGAATATAAGGACATTTCATTATGATTTTACTTGATATTTCCCTATTGGATAAAGATACTGAAAAAAATTTTTCATGCTATTTAATTCCTAAATAATGTTTGATAGACTTTGTGTTTAAATCTTTTACCCATTTAAAAAATGTTTTTCTGAGCTTTGAGAATAATACATCTTTTTATATTCCAGATGGTCTGTCTGATACATGTTTTACTTTCCAGTCTGTGGTTGGCCTTCTCATTCTAACAGGAACTTTCATAAAGAAAGATTTAAAAAACTTTAATGAAGACTAAGTTATCATTTTTTTCTTTCATGTATTAATCTTTTGGTATAATATCAAAGAAGTCTCTTCCTGACGTCTAGTCAAGAAGGTTTTCTCTAATATTTCCTCTGTAAATTTTATTCTTTATGTTTTGCGTTTAGATGTAGAGTCCATCTAAACTATGGAGTTTGCATTAAGGTGTATCTTGGAAAGATATTCTTTCATGCAGTACACTATTGTCACAGTTTTATTTATTAAAAACAAGCAAAAACTACAACAAACAACAAAAAGCTGTACCTACTCCATTGAAAAGCATTTTCACTTTTATGAAAATAACTTAGCCATTTTGTATGGCTCCGTTTCTGGATTCTCTATGTTATTTCATTAATCTAGGTGTCTGTCCATTCACTAAGCCAGACACTCTTCTTTTCTATATATTTACAGTGTAATTTAAAAGCTGGGTGTTTCGATTTCTCTAAATTTGTGCTTGATTTTCAAAATTGTTTTGGCTCTAGTAGTTTCTTTGCTTTTCATATAAACTTAAAAATCAGCTTGCCTTTATCTACAAAAATAATCCTTCTGGTATTTTGAGTGAAATTTCATTAAACATGCAGATTAATTTGTAGAGAAGTAACATCTCTACTATTCTGAATTTCCCAATCATTGAATATGTCATTTATCTCTCTACTTACTTATCTTTCTGATTTTTTTCATCAGTGATTTGCAGTTTTATCCAATGAAACGTGTATATGCACTGTTTCATTCACTTATGATATTTCATTGGAACATAATATAAAAGATTTTTTAAAATTTTGTTTTCCAATTGTATATTGCTAATATATATGATCACAGTTAATTTTCGGTTGTAGACCTTGTATTCTGTGATCTTATAAACTCATTTATTAGTTCTAAGAGATTTTTTTTTTATTCCTTGAAATTTTCTACTTAAATAATACCAAATTCAATAATGGATAATTTTCTCTTTTTGCCTTCTGCTCTGTAGGCATTTCATTTTATCTTCCTAGTTGTATTGGCTATTAATTCTAGCATTATATTGATCAGGAGAAGTCAGGATGAAAATCATTTTTTTGTTGTTGTCTTAATTACTTTCTTGTGGATAGAACAAAATAACTGACACATATATGTTGTTGGAAGAAAAGTTTATTTTATCTCATAATTTGTAGAGGTTTTAGTCAAGAGTTGACTGGCTCTAAGGTGGCATGGCAGATGGACTTCACAGAGGACAAACAGTCTGTGGTACAGTAGGCAGGAAGAAGAAATAGTACTTTTCCTTTATCCTTTTATAGTCCATCCAGGATGTAAACATATTGATTGGTGCCACCCACATCCAAGGTGAGGCTTCCATAATCCATACCCAGCACTATGCTAAATTCAGTTAGTTATCACACACCCTTAATTCATATTTATATACCCTAGATATAACAACTGAAAAGCTCTGCCTACAAATTCGTGAGGTTTTGGGAAAACATCTAGATACAAACCATAGTGTTTGCTAAATCTTGAGAGCAAAGCATTTAGCTTTTTATTTATTAATTGCAAAGATAGTGAGGGGTGTTGTGTAGATGACCTTTAGTAGTCTGAGATTTCCTTCTATTCCTGCTTTGGCTAGACAGTTGATGACTACTGGAAATTGAATTTCTTCAACAATTTTTTGCTTTCTTTGCATCAAATGGTATAATTACATGGCTTAGATTTTTTTAGATAATTCTTATAGGTGCATTGCATTTCTGGGTCTAAGAGTATTTAACTAGTTTTGCATACCTGAGATAAACTTACTTCATTGTGATGTATTACTTCATCACTGTGCTAATTCTTTTTTGCCAATTTTTGTTTCTATGTTCATGTACAATATCAATATGTAGTTTTGATTTTTTAAATCAGAATAATTCTTGTTTCATGTACAAAGACATAAAGGATCTTCTCTTGCATTTTCTGGTGTTATATATACTTCAAATATTTGTAGAATTCACCAATGAAACCATCTTGATCTAGAGATTTCTTTTTCAAAAGGGTGTTAATTATAAATTCTAATTTTTTAGTAGCCTAAGACTTATCCGGCTCTCTATTTTGTTGTGGAAATATTTTGGCAGTTTGTGTCTTTTGAGAGATTTACTAGTTTGTCCATTTCATCTTAATTGTCAAATATATAGATTCATTATGATAATCTCTTGTGATCTTTTTAAATTCTGTGGGGATTATAGCAGCATTTTCAATTTGATATTGACTACATATTTTTTGCTTTTTCTTTTCATCAGTTTCATAAGCTTTATCAATTTTATTGATCTTTTGTAAGAACCACATTTTAGTTTTACTTATTTGTTTTCTGTTTGGATTGGGTGATATACTATGTACCCCCCAAGTACTCATATACTTTTGATGGGGCTGATCTGGCACAGGGATTGGCAATGTGAGTGCTGCACCTGCTCAGGGGTGGTGCCAAAATGCAGTGTAAATGAGGGGGCTCTTCCTCTTGTTCACTTCCTCTCTCTCTCATGAGCACCTTGCAGTTGCAGTTGTGGCCGCCATGAATGGCAGCCCTGCCACGCCATGCTGCCTTGGAGCCAACTAAGTATGGACTGAAACTCCTGAGAAACTGTAAGAAATAAACCTTTCCTTTCCTAATTTTGGGCGTCAGGTATTTTGTCTCGGCAATGAGTAAAAGTAACTAAGACACTGTTATTTTATGATTCAATTTAATTGAGCTTTCTTTTATATTCATAATTTCCTTCCTTCTGCTTGCTTGATTTAATTAGTCTTGTTTCTTGTTTAATTAGTCTTATTTTCTAATATGAGCATTTGATGATATAAATTTCACTGTTACTACTGCTTTAGGTGAATCTAAGGTTTTTTGATGTACTGTGTTTTCAGTTTTGCTCTCCTATATAGATTTTCATGACTAGATTTTTAGTTATCTCATTTTATTTTACTTACTTATTTTGGTATCAGGACTCGAACTCAGGACCTCACACTTGCCAGGCAGGCACTTGTGACACTGAACTATACCCCTTGCAGTGATTTCATTTTAAACTGTTAGAATTTGTAATAGAGTCTTCAAGTAGGATTTTATCTGTGTTCATGGTATTGGTAATTAATACTACCAGGAAATTTAACCTTATTCACTCAGCAAGTATTTGTTGAGTGTTTATTATAACTCAGGCACTGTTGAAAACACTGCATATACAGCACTGATCAAACCAATGGGAATCCTTGCCTTTCGAAACCTTACATTTCAGGGAGAAGATAGATTGTAATCAAAGAAGAAAATAATACAACTTCAGGTAGCGATAAATGTGCAGGAAAAATAAGCTGTAGCATTGCCTATAACAAAGAGATCAGGAAAGACACTCTGTGCCAGTGGTATTGGACTTGAGAACCCCAAGAAGAGGGGACTGTGCTTGTTCTTCCAGAAAGACCTGTAAGGCAAGAAAACAGCCAGTACCATGACTTAGGGTCAAGGTAAAAAAAGAATAATGGTAAAGAACAAATCAGAGGGTGGAAGGTACCAGACAATGTACTTCTTAATTGTTTGGTTAAACCATCAGCAACTGCTTCACACTGCACTCTAATCCAAATGTGTCTGAATCTTTCTAGGGAGCTTGGTAAAATTTTGAGTTTCATCCTGGTAATTCTGACTCAGGCAGGTGTAGGTGTAAACGTAGGTGTAGGTGTAGGTATAGGTGTAGGTGGAGTCTGGTCATTTAAATTTTAAAGAAACATCCAAGTGAGTCTGGAGCAGGAGGCTCTCAGATCACACTGTGCACAGCACAGTTTCTCAGCTTCACTGCCAGATTGAAGGGCAGTGTGACCTTGTGAGCAGGCTGACAACAGGAGATCCGTTACGCAAACAGACAGGTAGAACTGTGTTGTATGTCTAACTCCATCATATGGAAGCTCAGCCTTGCTTACTGGGGCAGCTAGCATGGCACAGTCTCCTTGAAGGAAAGAGACAGACCCACCAATGGGCTTCTAATGATCTGTAAGCATGGGCTGTTTGAATCATGGGATCTTATTTGAAAAGAAAGAAATGTGTCTTTGGGAAAGGAAATAAAAACAAACAAATAAATACACAAACAAGTACAGATTGCAATTATTAGCAGCAAAACAATTACTGACAAAACTGCCTCCAGGCAGGAGCTGGAGCAAATCTTTTCCTTCCTATAGTGAGGTACTGACCCCACTAAATGCTTATTATTCATAGTTTTCTAGGAGCCTCATTGATACTGTACTGCCAAGACCTCTGAAACGTGCTATGGCTGTTTCTCCACAATTTATAGGGAGAACAGAGCCCAGTTGCTTGGGAGATTAATTAACTTGTCAAACAATTAAGCAGACAGGCTGTAATCGAGGTTTCCATTTTATAATTGATTTATCACTTTGTAGCTTCTTGAGTCCCAGGGCTCAGAATGGAGGCACTACCGTGCAGGGAAAACCTTTAAGAGAATGCCAGGAGGCCACACAGGGCAGGAAGAAGAATCTTCTGCTTTTTCACACAAGGTAAATCCAGCTTGGTTTCTGGCCCGACTTGGGACACAGTGACCATTGCATTTTCTTTCTTGGCGTGTATTTGGGCAGATAGTTCACATCCTTAGAATGTCACCACTTCATTGCTGCTCGGTGAAGCCAAGACTCCAAGAAATGTCCATGGGGATGACATCCATAGTTTCAGAGCCACCATCCTCTGAGATGAAAGTGACTAAGGAAGTGTCACACATTATTAATTCTTCCTGAGACTATGACTCATGCTGCCTTTGCTGTGCATTTAATGAGACATCACAGGTCCTTTCTGGGATGCTGTGCCTCTCAATAGCATCAGCTGATGACAGTGGTGTGTACCCCAGAGCTCATGCATCAGCATCACTGGGAAGTGTGTCAAACAAATGAGTCCCCAGATCTACACAGCAGATTCTGTATTTTGCATTCTGGAGTGGGCTCTGGAATCTGCTGGTTGGACAAAACGCTTTCTCCAAATGATCTATTGTAGGTCATCCAAAGATTTAACTTTTGGGTTATTTTAGATTCCCAAAGTATAGCTCAGGACTTTGCTACCACTGATCTTCTCAAAGCAGAGATTGGAGCAAAATCAACATATGTTTTATATCTCTCATCATTTACCTTTGGTTAGCCATCAGGTTGGAGGCCCTGGCAGACTGGTGAGTTGGGGTTGATCTCTGCAGGGATACATCATTCAGCAGGATCAAAAGACAGAAGCTTTGGGGGACAGATTCTTTTTTAGTGCTTTCTGACTGATTTGTTATGCGCATTGTGTGTGTGTGTGTGTGTGTGTGTGTGTGTGACATGTGTGTATACATTTTGGTTGCATTTGCATTCATTTTACAGTTATGCAATTGCCTTGTTTCACTAAATCTCAAAAAGTAGTTTTTCAGACAAGTCATTTAACCCATACTTTTTTCATTGCAGTCCTTATTTTCACTTTCCTCTTATTCTCCCCTCCAACTTAAATTCCTAGCTCTCTGTCCAAAAGCAAATGTGATCTATCACCAACCTTCTGCAGTCCTACTAGGGGTGATAAACCTCACACCTCAAGCTTCAATAATAAACTTGGAAAAATTGACTTAATGGAAGGAACTTTCTCTACAAATAGTTGGCTTCCAACTTGGAAGTTCGAACCATGTTCAGACTTTGTGAGATTAACTTGCTACATCACATAGCAAAAAGGATTTTCATTTACTTGTTTGCTTAATTTTAAAAACAATCGTTATATTATTGAACTTGGTAGTGTAAATGTAGTTCCACAGAGAAACGGGGTGGGACAGAAGGAACACCAACCCCACAACTTCCCAGAGAAATAACCTCGTACTTGTGCACAGAGGTGATTCAGAACGGTGGACAGCGACCATCCGGGCAACCTGGTCCACATAGTAAATGTTGAGGTCTTGCTGTAGGCAGATTAAACACTTAGTGCTCAGGATATTATGGAGGAGGGGATGGTAGGCTAAACAAAGAAACAAACAAACAATCAAAAAAACCCCAAAGCATTATAGTAACTACCGAAGCCTTCTCCTTTTCTGTTTCACTCTCCTCCCACTCCCGCTCTCCTCTATAGTAAACATGACCTTGAAACTGACTGGCAGTGCATAGGTCTCCACCAGGCTTTTATACATTTCCCTCTTCTGAAAACGTATTCTTGAAAAATGTATGCTGTTGTTTTCTGAAGTGTTTACTCAATTGTTTTTGATATACAATAATGGTGATCCTTATCTAGCATTAGTTATTCTTCAACTTGCTTCTTTTTTTTTCTAAACGTTTCTCTTTCATTATTTACCTCCTCTTTTGTTTTTTTGTAAATCAAGTCTGTTCCTTGTAGTTGCTATACCTCATTCCTTTATCTGAGCATGGCATTACCCTGTTTGGGTCCTCTGTGTTGTGGTCAGATCTTCACTGTTTAGTGAGGTGTTTTAGTGACCACTGTGGATTCAGGTGATCTCAAAGTCTCCTCCTGAGTAGACACCTAGAGGAGACATTGGTGAGTCTTAGGCACGCAGATTTTGATTTAGATTTGAGTAAACACTGCCAAAATTCTCTACTCGGTTCTTCTACCTATGTGTAGGATGTGATAGTTACCACTTCCCATGTCCCCTTCAAACCACTATTATGAGACTGTGTACATTTCTACCAAGTGTGGTTTTAGTTTCCACCCCAGCCTGAGTTGCAAGTAAATTACGGACCATTTCTTTAACAAAATCTTCATAGGAGGACCCAGGCTTAAATAAGCAACCAGCAAAATGAGAGTGAGGTACATTTTAACTGAGATAATTCAGATTTCTCTAAATGTGTTCTAAACATACATTAAAATCTCATTTATTGAGTTTTAAAAATATACAAATCAGTGAAAAAATTAAAGTCTATTTTTTAAGTGCAGCAGTTTGAACTAATGGCAAGAGAATATAAAATATAGGCTACTGAGTCCCAAGTATCTTGAACACTTTGTATCTTGGATATATGTGAAGCGTAAAGAGAAGCACAGTACTTGAGAATGGTCATTTGTAGATGGTGTCTACCTTTTATGACCAGTGGTGAAATTGTAAATACTCAGCTATGCATGACCAGACACTTCACTTTCACTTGTAGTTTCCCTAACCAATCTCCCTGTACTACTCCCCTCCACTCACATTATTTTTATTCCACTGAACATAGAAAGATAAACTCGAGGCTAGTTCTCATTTGCATTATTATTCTGTCTGCACTTGAGAAATCTATATTAATGAGGACTTGTGGAAACTGAATAATTGATGCACACATATTTCAGAGTTTAATTATCAGCAAAACTAATTCTCTATCTTTTTATTTTGTGTTTGTAGATACTGCCTTAGTAGCTAATGTGAAGGTCACACGGTCCTATTTCTCACAGGAAGGTTTGAAGATAGGGCTCACCTGGTTGCTTGGCTTCCAATGTCAACCAGCGATGCTCAGATGTGTGCATGGAAAAAAAATCCCACTAGTTAATTGTACTCTTTTATAAGCAAAACAATGACTACAGCTAGCTCCATGCACAGCTAATGAAAATGAGGTCTGTTGCCTTTAGATGTTCAAAACTTGATAAGGGTACAGCACATGTGAATAACTCTTAATAGTAGTAGGTGAACACTGAATAGGAAAACAATAAGGACACAGACAAACCTGAAACCATCCTCAAGTCTCCCAAAGTGGACATTCTAAACTTATTACCTACAAAAGCATTTGGTAATGTACAGAGCACTAAATGAAGGAACAAACAGTGTATTTCCAAAAAAAGGCTAGATTCAAAACCAAGCTATCAGGTCCTTCTCCCCCAGAGCTCCAGAGAATGTAGAACTACAATGTCTGGTGGGACCTGACAATATACAATTTTTAAAAATCTTTTTTCCATGAATCAGTGATTCTCAAACATTACTTGTATAGGAATCACCTGGAGATATCAACGAAACACACATTGCTGGGTCTCAATACGATTTCTGATGATCAGATCTTGAATAAAGCCTGAGAATCTGCATTTCTAATAGAAGTTCCCAATGACAATTGATCAAGGGTCCAGATTTTGAGAAGCTTCCTGAAAAATTCTTGTGAACATTAGCATTTGGAAAAATACTTACCCAAGTTCTTACCTTTTTAAGATTGTGACACCAAAAGATAAAGATATGACAAGAGAAGAAATTAGTAAAAAAGAATAGGAAGTATGAAAGATGAAGAAAATCTGTCAGTCTACTTACATGGTAAATGACATGGAATTCTCAGTGTCCTTGGTTTCCACCAGGGACAAAAGATGTACTCACTTGGTGGCTAGAGTAGTTACAGTGTAATAAGAGAACTCAAATGTGCAACAACAACTGAAAAAATAATAGTGACACTGGAACAGAGAATTGCCACCTAAGCCTCACAGAGAGGAATAGCTCCATTAAAGAATCTTTGTCACTGGCTTAGCACCAGCTCATCTCTTTGGCAGTGGACCTAGGCAAAGGGAATTCCTTACTCCCAGCAATGAAGGTTGTCACAGTTAGGTTCTAGTCCTTTGGTTTCAGTTATTATTATTATTATTATTATTGGCCAGGATCTAACTATGTATTTCAGGTAGATCCTAAACTCATGATCCTCCTGTGCCAGCATTCCAACTATTTATTCCAGCCTTTATATTCTTCTAACTCTGCAGATTAGAATTTATTTCAAGCATCTGTGACCTGAGTTCTGGAAGCCATTGAGTGTTACTGGATTGATACTACTCACAGATCTTAATTTTAAAAGCATAGAATTTCAGGGTTGAAAATGACCACAGAGAGGAATTAATTCATTGTTTTATGGGTCAAAAGTGGAAACAGATACATAAAACCTTAGACTTTTGGGTAAAATATTGTGGAAAAGAAGGTATATAGCTTGATAAATGAATGAAGACAAATACAGAAAAGGCAGCAGGACAGTGTGCTATGTGCTGAGTGTGTGGGATCACCAGAGTTCACAAGGTTGGTCTCCTAGTCCCTCTTGGAATAGTATCAGAGGGACCTTTGGGAGACAGCTGGGTCATGTGTATGGAGCCCTCATGAATGGGATCAGCATTCTTATCAAACCTCAGAGAGCTCTGTTTTCTATGCCATGTGAGACTACAACAAGAAGTTTGCTATCTGTAAATAAGAAAGAAATCTCATTAGTCACAAAAGCTGCAGGCACTTAGTCTTTCCATGCTGCAGAACTGTGAGAAATGAATGTCTGTTGGTCAAGCTACTCTGTCCATGGAATCTGTTATAGTAGTCTGAACTAAGGGGCATACTATGGGGTAAGCACACACTTTCCAGCATTAAAACAAAAAGAAAACCTTAGATGTAGTGTTTCAGTTTTAATGTTTAGATCTTTGATCCATTATAACTTTAGTTTAGTGCATGGTGATACACACAGGTCAAGTTTTAGTCTTAGGCATGCAGAGAACCAGTCTTTCCAGCACCATTTATTAAATAGGCTATCTTTCTTCCAGTGAACATGTTTGGCCCCTTCATCAAAGATAAGGTGGCTGAGTGTTTTTGTAGTTGTGTCTACATTTTCTAATTTGTTCCTCTGGTCCTCAAGCGTGTTTTTTTTTTTTTTTTTTTTTTTTTGCCAGTACCATGTTAACTTTATCACTCAAAGACTAAATCCACTGCAAGGAAAAGTAAGAAGTAATCTTGAAGGCATAGGTTTAGGCAGAGAGTTCATGAACAAAACCAAGATTGCACGGGAAATACTTCAAAGAATCAACAGTTGGGATCTCATTAAGAAGCTTTTGCACAGCAAAAGAAATCATTAGCAATGTGAAAAGCCCACACAGTGGGGAAATATTTTAGCCAATTGTCCCTCAGACAAAAGACTTCTGTCTAGAACATATAAAGAATTGAAAAAAATCAGACCCCTCAAATTCAAAGACCCAATGCTAAAAATGGGCATCTAAGATGAACACACACTTATCTAATGAAGAAATACAAAGAGCTAATAAATATATGCGAAAGTGTTCAACATCACTGATCATTAGAGAGTCACAAATTAAAAAAAAACACTGAGATTCCATTTCACCCCAGAAAAAATGACTATCATCAAGAAATAACCAATACTAAATCCTGGAGGGACCATGGGAAAAAAAGAAACATTTTTCCACTGTTGGTGGGAGTGCAGAGTGATACAACTACTATGGAAATCAATGTGGGGATTCTTTGAAAAGCTAGGATTAGAAGTCCCATTCGACCCAGCTATTCTGGGTATCTTCCCAGAAGAGTTAAAGACATCATACCATAACGAAATATCTGTACCCGTGTTTATAGCAGCACAATTTGCAATAGCTAAATCTTGGAAACACCCAAGTGCCTATCAACCAAGGAATGGATAAAGAAGTTTTGGCGTTTTTATACAATGAAGTACTACTAAGCCATAAAGAAGGATAAACATGGAACTGTTGTAGGTAAATGTATGCAATTTGAGACTATACTAATAAGTGAAATAAATCAGACTCACATGTGTAAGCATCATATTGTCTCCCTGGCATGAAAAACTGCAAGAGTAAATAATTTCTAAAATGTACAATAGATATCGTGGAATGGGAAGAAATTTTTCAAAAGGAAAAAGTAGCTAGGATGGGTGAAAGGGGAAAGGACAGTAAGGAAAAGGGAAAAAATGCAAGTCAATTATGGTGTTAGTGTCTCTTAGTTCACTAAAAAGGAAGGTTTGTGCTAACACAGATTGGAGAAATTTTTATGCCAGCATATTGTACCTTGAGCAACTACTATAACATTAGCAACATGTAATGTATTAACTATTGCTACTGTCCTATTATTTTGTTGTAAAATTTCACTTACCTCTTTGCCATAAAATAAACAAAACTAAACAAAAACAAAAATCTTAGATTAGAAGAAGATTTGGAAATTACTTCTTACAGAGGTGACTGTTTCTCTAAGCCCAAATGGTGGGTAACCACATTTAAATCTGTAGATTGTACTATTTCAGAGACCTTGGCTTGCATTTACCAAGCAGCCACACTTTTCACACTCATCCGATGGTCTGTAAGCACAGTAAAATATGAATCACTGCTATATTTCATTCAAAAATACTTTTTGTCTGCTCATGTTGTTTATTTGAGGTTTCAGGATTCAGGCTGGAACCTCCTCACAGGGGTCCAGAAAGTTTATTCTTTCCATTTGGACTTATTCCAGACTCACCATAGTGTCTTTGGTTAGGTGGCTCCTCCTCTCTCTGAGGAGTCGAGGGCTCAGGACTTGGGTGGGAAAGTCACATTTGAAGAAGGATTGCATCAGGGCCAATCTGGGATCCACTACCTATTGGGGGATATTCACTGCGGCTATGCCTCAGACTTCCATCTGAGCTGGATGTAATAGTGGTTCCCACCTCACAGGCATGTTGTGGGGAGTTTTTCTTAGCTAATGCATGTGAAGCACTTGGAGTGGTCACTGAATCGGAGCCAGCCAAGCAGAAAGGTTCTGTGCTGGGATTCATGCTCTGCTGTCTTCATCTTGAAATACTTAAGGATTTTTGAAGAAGCACCTCTATCTATGGTTTCCTTTTTCCACTGGATCTTACAAACTATGCTAACAGTCTTAGGAAAAGTCCAGTTCGTGTTACGACTTAGACACTAACACTTTCAAAAGTTTGAATGATTGCTATAACTCCAAAATATCTTAGCTGCAGGATCCTGTGTCACACGGGCTTCATAGTAAGTCCATGTCGCTTTTCACCAAAGAGTCATTGCCTGGCATGAACGATTCAACCCATTGTTTTTTTTGTTTTTTTTTTTAACTGAACCCTGGGTTGTTGCTAAACCTGCCCCTCCTATGTGATTCTGCACAGTCCCTCTAAAGACCATCCCTTGTCTATGGTCCTCTTCATATTGCTGCTTTTCAGACAAAATCTCATTTGAAGGCATGGATTTCAGGGCACAGAGGTGCCCGCAGGAGATTGTATCCCTAATAATTTTGAACAAGAGTAACAAGCTGCTGGCAGCAGCCCTTCCCACATGTTTTGAGTACCTTGTCTTGCTTGAACTTGTATTGCCAGCCCAGACTCTTTCTCAGCATGAGGATTCTATTTTTGGTGTCCTGTTTTCACTCTCTGCATAGTTCGTTTCATTATGTATTCTTGTTTCAAATCCCAGGAGCAGTTACAGAATGATAGTTCCTCTTTTCCTAGAAAGCATTAAACTCTTTATGAGAGTTATCTAAATTTTTAGCTTTTCAGGCCAGTGTTCTCAATAACAGGTAGACATGACTGAGGGATTTAAAACTATTATTTTACTCAGATCCCTAATACAATACTACCAGCATCCGTTTAACCAATAGGGTTCTTTGATTAACTCTTTGTGGGACAAACATCACTTCAGCTGAATGAATATTCTTCTCCCCATAGCTCTCTGATCCATTGGTTTTGGTCTGACCTCTGGCTGTATTCTTATTCAGCTTGAATATCCTTTGATTACTTGAAGGTAGCATACATGCCTCCATGTCTGCCAAGACATCTGAATGGTAAATGACAGAACCATCCAATGCCCAGAGGGGCTCACCAGCTGAGATGTGCTTTGGAAGTATTCTTCAGAAAAGGCAAAGTCAAACCACAGATTAGATCTTAGTGACCTTGAGCTTCTCCTTATTCTGAGCCCTACCACCCCATCCTTCTCCATCAAACATTCTTTCTCCGTCTCGGGGCGACTGCTGACAACTTGTGCCGATTTTCTGCCATTTGCTGAGCTGACTATTGCAGTTCACTGGGAATTCACATCTGTATGACGTGTGTTCTTGCTGAAGTGTTACTTGTGTTTTAGCTGGAGGAGGGGATCAGGGAACGTGTGAGTTTGATTTTCACTTAGTTTTCATAATAAACAGCTGGAAATCAGATTGCCATAAAGCCATTTTCAGACCTTTAGACTGAACCAGGCAGGGCCCAGCCCTTGCAGAGCCTTCAGGAGGATACTGTAGACTCCAGCCTGTGTTTAATGTCTTGGGAAAAGAAGCAGAGCCCACAGAACAAAGCAGATTCCCATGATAAATCTGAGACCCTTTTATTGAAATCTGAGCTAGTATCAGCCATTCACTGGAATTTACTTAAAAATAAAAAAATGCTGCACTCATTTTTTTTAGTGAGTAAGTTAGTGTGATGCTCTGCAAATCTGACCACCTGGCAGTGATGCACTGGCTGCTACTCTCCCTGCGAATGTTTTCCTCCCTAACTGAGCTACATGCTGCTCCTTGAAGAGCATGTTCCAATTCCACCCAATCTTCTGTACTCAGAAATGTTGATTTACTGAGCTTTCTCAAAGTATGGAAATTCTCCCTGGATTCAGAGATCTTACCCACACTTCTGGCTACTGGACACTGAACAGTGCTTCTGACATTCATTTAAAAAGTGGCACACGTGGAGCTGGGCAGCAGGGATGTTAATCTTCTCTTTCTCACAGCATGCTCATTTGCTAATAAAGAAGTTTACAGTCAAGGGCTATCCATACTCAGGGGACCACAAGAATTATAGTGACTCCGTAAATCTTTTTTGTTGGAGACAAAGCAAGAGAGAGTGAGCGAAAGAGACTCAGACAAGATATTTTACCTTTTACTTTATTGTAAGTTTTTGAACAGTCAGACAATCAAAGGAGCTTTCTTTTCCTTCTAGGTTTATAGTTGACCCTTTTCTTACAGTTACTTCTTTGCAGGATCTGATATCCCTTAGGTATGGAGGGTGCAGAGTTTCCTTTAGAAAATCTTCAGGTGCAATTACATCAATAGCTTTATTGTTGCATGGTCATATTTTTTGGCCCATCAGATGGAGCCAAAGATGCAAATCCTAGCCTGAAAACTTCTTGGGCCTTTGCTTTACATCTGGAGTGCATGTGACCTGACTGGGTGCCAGCTCTCACCCATGTGCTGCATCTCCAGTCAAGCCTTAATGTGTTGATCCTGACTTTGCCAACTGCTCTAAATACCTTACTCTTTCCAACAAATTTCACACTTTTGATTGTCAGCCATTTAACCCAGCTCCTTTTGAGTCTGCTTTTATAGGCGGTCAGTGAGGGGAGGCTGCCAGGGTCTTCTTAAGATCAGAGTCTAGCCACACTCCTCACAGTTTCTTTCCCCAATCCCATGTACTCACTAACCCTTAAGCCAACTCTCTTGCTCCGTGTCTGATAGGAAAAACACCCTAATGGCCAAAGACAGAATGGTGATCTTGAGAATCACAATATTATCCTTTAATAATGGAACCTAGCATATTTAATTAGAAGAATGAAAAGTTCATAAGCAGATCTCCACCCTCTGGATTCCTTTGGCCCCTCTTTCTCACAAAGGCTGATGTCCTCTCACCCAGCTAGCATGCTCTGGAAACTCAGTGGGTAAAAGTGGTGTCCAGTGGAAAAGAAACCTTGGGCAGGGGACTGGTCGTAGTGCCACTGACTTCTGTGTTTTTGTTCATTTCCTCTACTCACCTGCTCGTATTTGTAGTCACCCTGGTAACTCTGGAGAAAAGTCTTTGAAAGCTGATTTCTCAGTTTTCCTGTTATTCAGACTGAAAATCAAAGTTTTCCTTGGATAAGGCAACTGCAGAGTTGTGAAAAATCTGAGCTGGTTATAAAGAAAGATTTTAGGTCTGCCTTAAGTGTGCCAGGAAAGAGGCACTTTAAATACTGCATGCATTCTTTGGGGAGCTACCATGGCCATGTGAGATGTTGGCCATCTTTCTAAGGTTTGCTTGGAGACTTACTCCTTAGCAGGTTCTGTGTTTTCTGATTTGTATGTATTAATTCATGCATTAATTGAAGACCACTATTGTTACCATTGTACACATGGTGAAAAGAGATGTTCAGCACTCAGCTGCCTGTGTAAACTTACTTAGACTGCCTTACTATCGCATCTGGGACACAGGTGGAGCTAGGAGTTGAACCCAGATCTGTCTGGCTCCTGAGTCGTATTATCAACCATGGACTAAGCTGTATAGAGCCTTCCATCACTTTCATGTAATGAGCCAGTATTATTTCTCTCTCCAACAGACACTGGGTAAGGTTCTTGGAACACATACTGGACTGTGATAATAAGGTACAATGCCTGTCACAAACTTGGAGTCTAATAAGGTTGTAGAAAGTCTGTTTCCTTGTGTGTTCCACCATTACCATTTCTGCCTTTCCACTGGCTGTCCTACAGCTCTTCCAGATTCAGACTTTCTGGTCTCAGTCACCTAATCTTCCTGCCCCCATTCTGCTCTGCCTGTCAATTTGGTGTCATAGGCAGATGGGAAACAACAAAAACCTGTCTATGGGTTAGGGGGGATGAGAGGGAAGAGGCAACGTGCTGTAAAACTGGAATCTGTCGGACAAACAATGTGACAGCAGACACTGCGAGGGCGACAGCTGGAAAATAGCAGTTAATAGCCCCTGCCCAGGCTGGGCTCAGGGGAGATGGCATGCTGAGTGACATCATAATGGCTCATAGAAATAATGCTCAGAGCCCATGGAAGCTGTCACAAGACACCCAGCCTGGTGCTCTTCTTTGTTGCATTGCAAAACCCACTCTTTTGGGAATGGAATCTGTTGGTCCTTATCCAGTAGTGCATCAACAATGGCCACCCAGAGATGGCCTGTTGGAACTGATGTCTACTTAGCCTATGGCTCTTGCTAATAAACACATGTTAGAGGGACTGCCAAAAACACTGGGGCTAGGGTGAGGCTCTTAGCAGCTCATGATCTGCACTGCCATTGCTCCTGAAGATAATTTTAAAGATAACACTGGTTAAAATAGCTAATGTTTTATTCAATATTTCAGTGAGTTTCAATTACTCCCAATTATAATTCAACAGCTTTTCTATTTAAAACAATTATTGCCCTTTGCAATGAATTTCGAAGCAAATAAATGGTTTGCCAGAGGTTCTTCACTTCTCCCCAACTCTGTTGCCCTTCAATTTGTGGCTAACAAGTATTAGCTCCTTTTTAATCCTTTGCCTGCTCTCCCCATTAACAACTGGGATCTTATACAATGGGGGAAGAACAAAATGTAACTCTAGTGACCCTTGAGACAATTATATTCATTAAAAATCAATGGTATCTAATTCTCAGAGGCAGATCTCTGACTCAGTTTAAAATGAATTGAACACTAGTTCTCAGCCAAGTGACAATCACGGGTCACGGAAATCTGACAACTATGTCAGGGAAGGAAACACTTGGACACATTTCTGTTATTCATGTTCAAAGCCACTTCCACCTTGTCAGTATCATCTTCTGCTTAATATCTGACTGTTTTCTATGTTTAGTGTTGAGTACATGGTAAATTTCAAGGAAAAAGGATTAGATGCAATTGTAATTAGGAAAAAAAAGAGTCGATGCCTACAGACGTGGTTGTTATTAAAAGTGAACACAAGCTCAAAATAAACAGGTCTGATCATGGCAGTGTCTAATATAGCTGGTGCAACATTATTGTATAACTCATTTTTACTGAATTCTGCTCTTCACTAGGAATTCTCAGATCATTAAGATGACATCTTTCCTCAAGGACATTACTATGCAAACTCGTTTCTTGTAGTTTGATTATACTACCAAATAAACAATTGGTTAGAAAATGATTAAATAGGGGTGTGATTTATACAATCTTAGAATAACAGCTGAAGATTATTATTGGTATTGGTAACTATCTTAGTTACTTTCCTCATTGCTGGGGCAAAATACCTGACACTCACAATTTCATCTTATATTGGCTGACAGTTCAGCACATGCTTGAAGATCCGTTAGAAGAAACACAGTGTAGAGGGGTAGGCTGGAGGAAAACATATTATGATGGCCAAGAACAGAGAGAGAAGAGGGGAACCAGGGAAGGAGATATACCCTACCAGGCCATGCCCTCCACGACTTAGCTCAGTGACTTACCCTTTTTTTAACCAGACCCCACCTCTTACTGCAAGTCAGCTAGAGTACCCCTATTATCCAATCACTTTCTAAAAGCCTCACTTATGACTGCACAAGACCCATGGGGGACATCTAGATATAAACTGTAACAGTAATCATTTCGTAATATGGCATCCTTAATACTTTGTAAAATCTAAAATGCATTTGTTACAACTGAATCGTAGTACAAACTTCCAGAAAATGAAACTCAATGTATAAAGTACTTTTCCTGGAACAACATTTCTGTATAAATTTGAGACTATTATTTGACCCCTGCCACTATTTCCATGTGTCAGTATCTGTTGTACTATGTTGGGTGTTGGCTTTTCATGTGGATTTCATGAACCGCTGAAGTATAAGTCCACTGTGTTATGTTCCTTACCAACTTTAACACACCACACTGCAAATTCTAATTGGTACAAGTTGCTTTGATAAACCTTAGAATGAAAAAATTGAACAAAGAGAATGCGAACTCATTCATCAATTTTACAACTATTATAAAAGTGGTTTGTCTTGATTACTTTTTTCCCGTTGCTGAGACGGAATACCTGACACCCAAAATTGGGGAAGGAAAGGTTTATTTCCTACAGTTCTTGGAGATTTCAGTCCATATTTAGCTGGCTGCAAGGCAGGGTGGCATGGTGGGGCAGCTGTTCACAGCAGCCGCCAAACAGCAAGTTGCGAACCTGAGGAAGAGAACACGCTTTCTTCTTGCCCTTACACTGTATGTCGGCTCCACCCCTGGGCGGGTGAAGCACCCACATCGCCAATCTCAGCTCTAGACAACAAACCAGTCACGAACACCAGACTGAGCTGCCCCCATGTCATGATTACGTGAGACTTGGCAGGGCCACAGGACCGTAACCATAACACGGATGAAAGCTAAATTTGGTTAATGTGAGCAGTTTTATGTGAGCCAAATGGAGGGTCCATAAACAAATTCATGATTTCCAAAATAAGCAACTGGGGAGGAAGACTTGGAGAAAAGTACAACTGGGTTAAAAACTCTTGTACTTTGATATATACATGTTAATTTTGGTGTGCCTATTTAAGACCTATACAGGTGCCAAAGATGTGGTAATTTTTATAAGTCTTAAAGCACAGTTGGAGAGTTTATATTTGTATATACAGTTTAGAAATCACAGGCATTGGAACCATGAGATGGATTCATCTCACCTTGGCACAGACTGTATACAGATTGTGTGCCAGCCTAGATGACACTGCCATGTTATGAGGTTGAGTCATGAAAAATAGTAAGCAAAGTAGTCAGTGGGCAAGAAGGAAAACAACAATTCCTTGTGTTGTTCCATAATCCAAGAGCAGTGGGTTATGTACAGTATCCAAAGGAATTGTGTAATCTGAGTCTGCTTGATTTCAGTGGAGTGATTGTGAGACGTTTGATGGAAATGGGTTCCTAGGCAACATGTTGGTGACCTGAGAATCTCTCCTGTGATTTGAAAAAAGAAAACATGGGCAATTGAACTACAGGTTCTGAAGCCAAAATTTTATGTATATAGCCTTATTTTTGTTTTAAAGTGGAGGATAGAAAAACACATTTGTTTGCAGATGGGATGAACCAGGAAAAGAGAAGAAACTGAAGATAGTATCTAATTGCACTAGCAAATTCCTTAAGATGGAATGCATAATTGAGATCATGAGGGGAAAATTCAGAGCAATTGCTTGTTGTAAGAACCATGATTTTATGGGATCTAGGACTGTTTGAATTAAGAAGGGCATTAGACACCATCTAGTGTGATCATTCACTTGGTGATTCATTCCTTCAAGTGATAGGTTTTGGGTGTCTTTCCTGAAGCAAGCATGATTGAAGTGGAACCTGTGCACTTAACACATAAAGATAACCTTTTTTGTTAATAAAGAAGAAAAATGAAATTCAGCAAGTAGAGTTTCTTGCATGAAGTTCCACTGTGTGTTCTGTGAAGCTGGAGTAGAAATTCATGTACTTCTACCAACAGTCCATTGCTCTTTTTTATTTGTTATTCAAACACTGAACTCACAGCCTCATATCCTCATCTATTACATGGGTACTTAAAACAATGAAAATTGATTGAGCAAGTTCTCTCTAGGAGTTATGAAACATAAATAAAACATCCATGATAGACATTCTCATGAGAAAGGCACTATTACACACATCAAAGAAAATGGAATGTGGAAAAGGATATATCATTTGAGAATAAGACTGCTACATAAATGCAAGTCCTTTGATATATTTACTGTATGTGGACATAGGAGTTGAGGATAAATTGTTGAAGTTCATAAAGTTCATCTTTCCCGCCTAATACCCAAAGAGAAAAGTACAACATTTTTAATAAATATTTATAAAATAGCCATTAATGTAACAACTTGAAAGGTCAAGTAGCTAAACAAAAAAACAGGTAAAAACATTTTTAAAAATCATAGCATGTTTATGTCAGGATGCTTTTGTTGGAAAAAAGATATTGTATTTAAAGAATCACAATTCAGGTTGTTGAGGTCCTTTCCTGAATCTCTTGCTGTTTTGAAAAGCACATAACTATCCAGTTTGCTTTTGGTGCTAAACCAATCAGATTAACTCACCTGACTGATGCACCTGTTGCACATCTATCCAGTGGTACACCCTCAAATCTCTAGAACCCTGATAGCCATTTGTTTCTATATGACTTATCTCATCTCATCCACTTTGTTCTAACTACAAACTTTTGGCTCGCCAATTCTGAAACAAATTCTGCTCTTTGTTTGCCAAATTTGACATTTATTTCTACCGAAGAATTAATTTGCCACACCCCCAATTCAGTCAACCCATAGAACTCAGAGATAATAATGAATTATTTAATTATTATTTTAATTTACAGAGTTTTAGGGAGTGGTTCTCAATTAATGATGTTCCCTGGGGTACATGTGGACGTTTTTGATTTTCAGAGTAGATGAGGGAAGAGCTACTACCTTCTAGTGGGTAGAGGTCAGGGGTGCTACCAAATGGAAAGGACAGCATTTTATAACACAGGATTATTGGGCCCAAAATGTTCATGATTTCATAATTAAAGGAAAGTATAATTAAATGAAATTAATTGGAAGATTTATTTATACTTGTAATTAATAATCACATCCACTTTTTTATTTAAGGGAAAAAAGATACAGAAAAGAAAGACAAAAAGCAAAAGAGACAAACGAACAACAATAAATCCAATACAGTAACAATATAGGTTTACAAAACAAGATGATAAGAATTTGACAATGGTTGTATTATTACATATCATTACCTTCAAAAGGGTTGTTTAACAGATATAGACACATAAAATTGACCTAATCACATGAGCATTAACTGTTCTTTTTCAATAACTAACACATTTAGTAGTGCAGTCATTTTAGCTATCTTATATATACATATATACAAATTTATGTCTTTTTCCTTTTCCCATCCTTCTTTTCTCCTTTCCTCTATCCCAATTACTTTTGCTCTTTGAGCAGTTTCTTACCCTTACACAGTATTTATTGTAGATTTTGGATCATACATACTGTTTCCATTTCTTACACTAGGCAGACAATTCGGTAGTTACACATGTGAGTTTGATTTATTTCACTTATGAGTATGGTCTCAAGTCATGTCCATTTACTTATAAAAGTCTCTATGCAATCTTTCTTGATATCTGAGTAGTGCTCCATTGTATAAAAATACCACATCTTTTTTTATCCATTCCTTGATTGATGGGCACTTGGGTTGTTTCCAAGATTTGGCTATTACAAATTGTGTTGCTATAAACATGGGTGCACAAATATCACTGTGGTATGATGTTTTCAGTTCTTCTGGGAAAATGCCCAGGAGCAGAATAGCTGGGTCAAAAGGAATCTCTAATCCTAGCTTCTTGACAGAACCACTTTTTAACACGTGTGCTATAATTAAATAAAAAAGGGTGTTCTCCCAATTTTGAAAACTTCACGTACATTCTTGCCTCATTTCTTTGTTGTAACCTCTTATCATCATCATAAGTGCAAGATACTTATTCAATGCAAATTCCTGGACTCTGCCAACTATTGAGAGATTCAGGCTTACTAGAGGTACAATGGACAATATGCACATTATATCCCCTTCCTGTCACACTTCCTGTGTCCTATTCTGAAAGTCATCCTGTTTTCTAGCTCCTTAAACCCTGTAAAGTTTCACCTAAATCTCTCATCCACAAGAGACCTTGATATCTCTCCTCTGGCTATAGAAAAATACTAACATATTATAAGCTTCTAATATATTTCCTGGCATTTAGTTGCGCTTTTAGGTCAATTAATCTAAAATGGTTGCAAACCGCTCAAGGTCAAACACTAGATTGGATATTGCTTTCAGACCACCCAAAAACCAAGCACCATGCCTCCCATAAAATTGTTGGAGGTTGACTCTACACTTCTTATTTTCTTGCAAAATTTATGGAATAATGTTGCAGTTTTTATCTAGAACCTTCCCAGAGATACTGAAATTTCATGAAATTCAAATAGAAACCATTCTGTTGATGCTAATCATACGTGATCTACTCAAATGTGAAGTTAAATGACTCCATAGAACCAACAAGGATAAATCAGAAAAAGCGGTTGCCAGACAAAGATGAACATTCATTATATCACCCCTCAAACTCCATGCTGTTAACCAGTTAGCCTTTTCACATAAAAACTATATGATCTGCTGGTCTGTTGAAAAAGTCTCAGCCTTCTCCCAACAAGTGGGAAATTATGAGAAAGTCATGAAAGTAGGAATCTCTTGGATGGCTAGTCAGTTGGGTTAGAGATTGGTAAGGGTATGAAGGAAAGTGTAGCAGCCAAAGTTGGGGAGAGGTCAGCTGCAGCTATCCTGGAGAGAGTTATGTATGCTGGATCAAGGATAGAAGCTGTGTATAATCCATCAAAGGTTTCTAATGTGTAAATGTGATCTCAGATGGGCCTTGGAAGCATTAACTTGCTACCTATGTGCAGGATGCATTGGAGACAGAAGAAACTGACATTCCAGGGCTCATTTCACAAGGTACAAAAACGGGTGACATTAGCAAAAAGTGCCAGTGCAAGGGCTTTCAACTATCCAGTCCTTAATTAAAACCATGAGAACACTGGAGAATAAAAAGGTTAGTATGAAGTTTTTAGTCCTCTCAAAATTAATATAAGTTGGAAGAAATCTTGAAAACGTTAACCAGAGAAAGTAGATAAATACCCATGTAAAGAACAAGTTTTCTGTCGTTCCTTGAGACACCCTCATCCACCTGACATGTTTCAAAATGTCCTTGAAGACTGAGAGCCTATAGTAACAGTGAAGAAGGCAGGGGACCCACAGTCAATCGAGGAGGAAGAGCAGGCTTGGAGCCAATTCAAAGCCTTACTCTCAAAGAATCATCTCAGGCATTTGCTAGTTTCCTGGAAGACTTCGCTCACAATGCTATCTTTATTTGGCCTGATTTGGAGCTTGCTTGGTACAAATGGTTTTTGCCTGGGGCATTTATCAAAAACTTGTTTAGAGGAAAATATTTAATTTATGGGTGGTTAAGGTAGTGTGGCAAAATAATAGGCTGACTAAAGAGTTCAGAAGAAAAATCTGGGGAATGAGATGTGCATAGGAACTTTGAAAATACCTAGCATGTTTCTGGGAGTTCATGCAGCCACATGCACATGTAAGAGCTACGCTCCTCCTCACCACTGGATATAAAGTCATGAAAGACTTGAGTTTCTATCCTTGCTAACAATGAGGCTTTGAGTAAACAGGATGTGAATGTAAGAGTAGAGCTGCTACCTGCCTGGGTGAGAGCTGAAGCATGCCTCAAACAGACCTGTATACTCCAGGACCCTTGGCTAAAGATGAGGGGCTTCAGATGTTTAAAACAATCTCTGTTGAATCACTGGCCTACTATTAACCAAACCAAAGAGAGACTTCAGTGATCACACATGAAAAACAGTACAGACTTTACAGAATTACCTTGGAGAAATTATTAAACAAGCAAGAAAAATCATGAAAATATGACCTATATACAGAGGGACAATAAAGCTATCATTCAAAAATGTCTCTGAGGAAACCCGGACACTGGATTTACAATGTAAACATATGTTAAATGTGTTCAGAGAATTAAAAGAAATTGTCTAAGAACTAAAGGAAACTATGAAAACAGTGTCACACTATATATAGAACGTCAATAACAACAAAAATTATTTTAACACAATGAAACAAATTCTGAAGATTTCATACATTCATTAAAAACAACTGATTGAGAATTTTACTAATGGTGCTTAATACAAGATTTGTCCCGGCAGAAAAAAGAATCAACAAAATTGAACATAAATTAAATGAGATTATCCAGTGTGAAAGAAGAAGAAAAAAATGGAAAAAAAATAATTAGAGTTTCAGAGACTGAGAGACCACCAAGCATATCCACATGGATATGACAAGATTTCCAGAAAGAAAAGATAGAAGGGAAAAGACAGCCTAGTTGAAAAAAGTTATGACTCACATTTCACAAAGCTGGTGAAAAAATGATCTACATTTTGAAGAAACTTAGTAAACTCTAATTAGGATCATTTTTAAAATGATCTAAACCTAGATGAATCCCAATCAGACTGTCAAAGCCAGAGACAGAGAGAACCTGAAAGCACCGAGAGAGGAAAACTAGTAAAAGGGGTACATAATAGCATTAAGAGACAATTTCTCATGAGAAACTATGGCATTCAGAAGGCTAGAGCACTGCATATTCTAAGTCTTGGGGAAAAAACAATCAACTAAAATTTCTATGTTCACCAAAAAATGAAAAGAGTAATTGACATTTCTTGGGAAATATATAAACACAACTAAATGAATTTGTCACTAGATAATCTACTCTACAAGAAACACTATAGGTATTACTTTAAAATGAAATGAAAAGACACTGGACAGTGATCAGAGTTAGCATGTAGAAATAGAGTACTGGTAAAGTAACTACATAGGTAAATACAAATTTGTACTTTTTATCTTCTACCTTGATAGATACATATCAAGTGGGAAGGGATTTAGCTCAGTGGTATAAGTGTCTGCCTGGCAGGCACAAGGTTGTGAGTTTGATCCCCGGTACAAAAAAAAAAAAAAAGCCAACAAAAAAATTACAGATACATATAAAGTAAAGAAATCGAAGGAATAATTAAGAAGACTTTCCACAAAGAAAAGTTTAGGCTCAGATGGCTTCACAGGTGAATTCTACCAGACTTTAAAAGAAGCATTAACATAATTTTTTCATAAACTCTTTAATAAAACAGAGAACACTAAGAAACTTTTCAGGTAAGGGTAATATTTTTCTTCCATAAGCAGAAAAAATTGTACAGAAAAGTACAGACATTTGTGAGTATCTCCTGTGAATGTAGATATAAAAATCCTTATCAAAATAATAGCAAACTGTGTCTTCCAACATACAAGAAGCCTGTCTCTTGGATCAAGTGCGAATTATCCCAGGAATGAAGGAATGACTGAGTAACAAAACAAAATCACTGAAATAACCCTATTAATAGAATAAATAGCAAATATTATTTGATTGTCTATGTCAAGGAAGCATTTAACAAAATATAGCAGTTTTCATGATTTTTAAAAAAAATCAGCAAAGTAGAAGTAGGAATTTTTCAACCTGAAAATCTGAGATATTTCCTCTAAGATCTTCTTATTTTTTGAAAGGAATAAGTAGAACTATTCTTATCATCATGTTAAATGCTATTATAGCTAGAAGTTTTTCAGTTTTCTTCCGTATCTTTTTGTCTGTCTTTGTCTCTGTGTCTCTTTTTCTAATCTCTCTCTTTCTATCGTTATTTCTCTTCCTGCATTATTGGGCCCAATACATTAATTCTGGAAGGTTTCAGGAAAAATATCAATTTGAAAATAAACTATATATGTGTATATTATTAATGAAACATTAAAATGAAATTAAGAAACCAATTTCATTTAAAATACTCTGAAAGTATTAACAATATTTAGGAATAAATTTAACAAAAGACAGGATTTATACACTGAAAAGTACAAAACATTATAAAATAGATTCTCTATTTAAATAAATAAAATGCACTTATGCTCATGAATTGTAAGACCTAATATTACTAAAAGTCGATATTTTCTATATTGGTCTACAGATTTAATGCTGTCTTTATCAAAATTGCCATCTGAAATTTTTGAACACTGTGAAAATTTGATGTTATATCCAAGTGGAAATGTAAATCATCCATAATATCCAAAATAATCTTGAAAAATCAAACAGAGTTGCATGATTCATATTTTACATTTCAAAACTAACTATAAATCTTTTGTAAACAAGATTGTAGAATTCTGGCATAAAGACATACTTCCTTATATGTTAGTGAACAGAACTAAAGGTCCAGAAAAACCCTGCAGTTTTGTTTTAAATAGGAATACCAAGGAATTTCAACAGTGAGGAGAAAGTTGTTCTCATTCATGATTCTGGGAGAAACAACTGAATTTCCACCTGAAAAACAATGAATTTGGTACCATATTTCAGTATATTCACCAACAGTGTCTCAAAGTAGATCAAAGACCAAAAACCTGAAAATATAAAACTCTTAGACAAAAATATAGATATATTTCTCCATGAATTAAGCAGTTTCTTAAATAAAACACCAAGAGTATAAGTAAACAAAGAAAAAATAAACAAATCTTTTGTGTTTGAAGAATATTATTAAGAAAGTGAGGACTTTCAGGAAGATGGCGGAGTAGTAAGCAGCAGATAAAGAGCCTCTCCAAGATTTGGTGTCCAGACACAGGAATACAGCAACATGAGGAAGAGAAAAAGTGGGGAGGTAGGTCTCTTGGGCCGAGGAATGATCCAAAGTGAGACTTAAAGCCCATGGAAAGATATAATTCAGGAATCCATCAAATATAAGAGAACTAGGTTAGCTGGGGTGGACCTAAGGAGAAGAAGCCATTTCCCCTAGTGAACCAGCTGCCAACACCAGAGGAGAAGAGGAGAACAGGCCAAGACCTCAGTGAGCCCACCACCACACATTGAACAAAAGTCACATCCCTTGGTGTGCCCCACCCAGAACAAATCCAGGAGATGTAGATGCAAAAGAAATTGGAAGTCACATGCCTGAAATTTCTGAAAAGATAGCAACTAAAGTAAAGAAATAACTTAGGGTTTGTATTGTTTGATTAACTTTGCATGTCTGTATCTAGTAGTCTAGGCAACCATTTGGAGGATAACAATGTGCAGAATAATAACTATTGTTGATTTTCTACTGTCTTTCTTTTAAATCCAAGGTCACTCTCATTGTATTGTTTTGTTTCATTTTATTGCTTTGTTTTGTTTTATTCTCTTTAAAATAAAAAAAGAGAGTGGAAAGACAGTTCATACTATGGGAAATGGTATTTGAAAATCAAGTAACAGAGAAAGGTCTGATGTCTGAAAGACAAATAATTCAATTAGAAAGGATAAATAATTTTAATAGAAACTTCCTCAAGAGGGACTGTCAAATGGCTACCACGTGAAAAAATGCTTAACATCATTATCTATTAGATGAATCAAAATTAAAATCAAAATTAGATACTATTTTATACCACTTAAAACAGCTATGATGAAAGCGGTAACAATAACAAGTTTTGGAAGATGAGGAGAAGAGGGAACACTTGCAATGTTTATGATTGTGTAGAATGCTGTGAATGCTTAGGACAAAGTCTGTCAGATCCTCAAAGGTTAAATGTTAAATACTCTATGACCCCCTACCATGCCTATGTATATGCTCAAAGGAAATGAAGATACAAGGCTACTAAAAACCTTATGCATGAATGTTCATAGAAGCAGTAGTCATAAAATCCAAAAGGTGGAAACAAACTAAATATGCATCAACTGATAAATGAATAGATGAAATGTGATATATTTATGGAACAGATATAATGGATAAATGGGTTAGCTATGAAAGGAAATGGAGCACTGATTCAAGCTAAAGCATGAATGAAACACATAAGCATTCTGCTAAGTGAAAAAATGCCAAACGCAAAATGTCATCTATTTTGTGGTTGATTTATATGAAAAGTGAAGAATATGCAAATAAATACAAACAAAATTTAGATGAATAGTGGTTGGTAGGGTTCACAGGGAAGAGCCCATTGGGCTACTGTTAATGTATATGGAGTTGGTTCTGGGAGCGATGAAGATGCATTAAAATCACAGAGTAGCGATGATTGTTCAATATTGTCAATATACTAAGGATCACGTATTGTATGCTTTGTAGGGGTGCGTTGGATGCTATGTGAATTATAATTTAATAAATAAAGAAACTGTAACAGTAAACTTGCATTTATTTCAGTGACAATAAAAGTAAGATGATTGGAGCCCACAGATTTCCTTCACAAGCTTGGAAACGGTAGGTTTTCCTGATATTTTGGTAATGCATACAGTAGTGTGAAATGTATTCAATAGTTGCAACTACCTGAATAGGCAGAGTTGATAATAATTAGAGCCAGAAGCAACTGTGATTTGGGACAAAGGCAGCATTAAAGCAGATGGCAGATAAGAGGAAGGGATTTCTTCAGCATAGCCTTGGGAAAGATAAAATACTACATCCTAACCTGTTGGGAAGTACCAAGCTGAGATAGAGGTGGAAAGAAGCTAATTGAACTAAATCAGTATGTTCTGTATACTCTGGCATGAGGTTATTACAGACTATTTAATCCTGAGTCTAAATTGGGAAGGATGTTGGGAAATCCCAGCGAGGGCTCATGGGGACTTTTTCCTTAGACTGGCCAAATTAAATAAGTCATTGGTCTCCAGAGAAAAAGTTAAGAGGCTAAGTTATGAAGTAGATTGTTTTTACATCTTCTTGTTTTTAATTAGAAGTCCACATATTCTAGAGATATTGGTACTTTCAAGAGAAGTCAGTGAAAATAGCAATTGATAGATTCACTAATTCCATTCAGAAAATGACACCCCAAGATAATAGTAACTGCCTAAGTCTTTTTTTCCTCAGGGATGTTGGGATGTATTAAAGTTATTCTTTTTTGTTAGCAATATCACAGTTTATATTGAAGGGAAAAACTGCTTGGAAACCATCCAAATTCCCTACAAAAGGGAGTGATTAAGCAAACTGTCTTACAAATGATGACTCCTGTAGACATATTAAAAGAGTAATACGTAGCAATTTCAATATATGTAAAGCTCTAAACCACAAAGTGAATTAACAGAACACAAAATTATATGTCAACTGATTATTACATTTTGCATATTCAAAAATAATATATGTATGTGTTTTAAGAAAAATATAATAAGACTTGGAGAGAAAGAACAAACATACTTGCCAGACTGCCTGTCAATTATTTTCATATGACCTCTAGATCACCTGTGGATTAATAAAAAATTAGAATTTTACATGTAAAAATTAATATCCAGTATATTTATTATAATTTGCCTAGTGATGCTCAACTGATAGAGGATAGAGACAAGACTCAAACCCAAGCCTTTTGATTTCTAAATTTATCAATCACAACCCCATGGAAACACAACTTAACAGTATTCTTATTTTCTTGGGTTAAAAATTCATTGATGTCTGAATGTTATCAAATCAGTATCAAATTTTTTTCTACTCATTGTCTTCTTATTTACTTGAGTCATGGCAGTGGTGCATAATTATTCAGACATAGCAAAAGTATTCACTCCCCTCTGCCATGCACATGCTATCAATTTTGATAAAGATTTCTATCCCTTAAAGGTTTCAATCTCATTTTTGCATACAGCATCCTTGAACCTCGTATGTCTTAGGATTATAAACTAGTCCAGAGGAAGACAGTCTTCTCAGGCACCTCTTGCAATTGTTAGGTCACCAAATGACAAAATACTACTTAAAAAGATGGCACATGTCTAAGTATATGGAACACTAATACTAATGAGTGTATCCTGGCAATACCCTGATGCCTATAACATGTCAAGAAAAATAGAAAATAGTAAATCACAGTAATCTAACTTACGGAAAGTTACATCTCTGGAATCAATGGGGGAATTGAGTAAATACTAAAATTGTCTATAGATTAAGAAGTTAAGTGGGAGTACAGAGGGATATACATTATGTCTGATTTCACACTCAAATTATCAAGATGAGCTCCAGACTGGATGGACCAGTGCACTTTGGAATCCTGTTGTGAACATCAAGCTGGCATTCTTTATTAATAAGGAATAAAGCAATTTAAATACCCATTCACTAACCCTGTCTATGATTCTAAGTGTCTATGATTCTTAGGATTATCACACTTTGGGATGAACTACCCTTCTATCAAAATTTAATCCACATGTGATCTTTAGAATATCCCTGCCAGGGGTTTGTTCAATACCCCTAAGCAAGACTGAAAGATTCCTGCCTTTCTTTCTGGCTTTTTTATGTCACCGCTACCTGGGAAGTTATCAAAGTTTTATCTACATTTCAGCTACAAATGCACTGTTGTAGGCAGGGTTTGCAAGGGAAACAATTTTAATATAGGGTACATAATTTATGGAATTATTTTATAACAGACATTCAAAAAGTCAAACACAAAAATGTGCAGGAAATCTGTCCACACATGAAAAACCCAAAGAATCCTGTTGAAGGCCTGGATCCCATGGCAATGTCCTGCATGAGCCTAACTGAAGATTTAGAACCCATGACAATGTCTCAAGCAAGTCTGTTTCATGGATTTGCACTGGGAAGGTTCAAAGGTCAGCAGTGGAAGCTAGAAAGTCTGTGTCAACGAGATGAAGGATCTGTGCCAGTAGACTGAGGGATCTGCACTGGAGACAGGAAGTGATGCTCAAAATAAGGACCAGAGCTCTCCTGAAAAGTACCACAGCCATCCTCAGTTACAATAAGGTCCAAAGCTCCTCCAATGATGAGAACAGCCAAGTTTATATCAGCAAAGCCAGCACGACAAGCTCCTCCTGGAGACTGAATAGCACCAGGAGAACCAACACCACCACTTCCTCCTCTCCAGTTCTCTTTTTCATGTTGTTGGCAACAATCTTCAGGCAGGCCATCCACACTGAGTCATGCTGATTAAGTTCAGTTGGATGTTATAAGCTGACCATCAAATGTCAATTCACCACATGCACTTTTTAAATAGAAAAGGCAAATCAAGCCGGGGATGGTGGCGCACACCTTTAATCCCAGCACTCTGGAGGCTGAGGTAGGAGGAGCTTTGTGAGTTTGAGGCCAACTTGGGCTGCAACGTGAGTGCAAGGCTGGCCTGAGCTGCACAGTGCCACCCTGCCTCAAAAAACCAGGGCCGGGAGTTTGGGTCAATGACTTAAGCGCCTGTCTGACAGGTGCGAGGTTGTGAGTTAAATCCCTGGTGCAGCAAAAAAAAAAAAAAAAAAAAAAAAAAAAAAAAAAAAAAAAAAAAAAAAAAAAAAAAAAAAAGACAAAAGTAAAGAAAAGACAAATCAGAATCCACTTGTCTGTCCTATTAGACAAAGTTCTCCCTGTCCTTTCAGGAAAATGTGATGCTTTGAGTTGGTCTGCACAATATCAAAGGGGATTTTATACCCCTGGATAGGTGATGGCACATTCTCCATAAAATGAGTATAATTACCGTGGATCACAAACAAACACTAATAAAAAAGCCATCATATAAAAATAAAGTAAATGTGTTTGTTTGCTTGGCAAAACAGGGAGGAGTTTAAATATTCTTGACTTAAGGGTCATCTGAAAAGTAAATAAAATCTTGTGCTGGATCATCTGAATGACCAGCAAAGTACTGATCAGCTTTCCATCATTTCATGATCCAAGCAAGTTTCCATATGTGTCCTCAGGAGTCCTCCAAGAATGCCAGGACAGAGAGAGATCTATTAGGTATATAAATAATAACTTCGTGCCTAGCGAAAGCCAAATGACTTAGGGGATGCTATGAGAAGGGTGGTTTTTCTAAAGGAAAAATGTATGGTAACATGCGTGGTCATAGGACTCAATAGTATGGCAGAAACATCTCAAAATACTTTGCACTGTGGCCCTCAGAGCCATGTTCCAAATGAAAGTTGAAATTGAGTTTTGATAAAAAGTAAGTAAAGATTGAAACATTTTAAGTTACCTGTCCACAAACCTAATTTATGTTTCTAAGTTTTATTCAAGTTACCATACCTTTAAAAAGAACTTCCTTTCTAGGCAAATTTAATTCACTCTGGTCCCTGTAGAATACTCCAGCAAAGGGTTAACCCATCATTCCTGAGCAAATCTTAAATTGCAATACCCCTAAATTAGCATTGTTGATTTAGCTATTACTGGCTTTTGTAGTTTTGTTTGGATTTAATTGGCAAATGTTATTCATTTTATAGTTTTATAAGCAAAATTCAGGTATTTGCACATAATTTGGGGTTTGCAGTTACTTAAGCACCATCTTTATTATAACATACCATAATATTATATGTCATTGCTGAGGAGTCTAACAATAGTCTTTACTTCTGAAAAACCTGATTCAGCATTGAATGCTAGTTACTGTTCTTAGAAGGATGTCTTTTTTATTGCATTGGTGCTCTGTCTTTGAGATCAGAGACTACAACTTTTTTCTGAATATCTCACTGCAGCTATATGAAGGTCAGCTATAGCCATATTCAATAAAGTATTTTGATTGTGATTATACTGATGTACTCTTTCTGAAAATTTAATCTCTCAAAATCTCCATTTTTTATAACATAGTGTGAGACAAACCCATTAGTACTTGACTTGGAAGTTCCTTGATTTTCTGACATCCTAAACATTTTGTACAAAAAACAAATACACACATGTTAAGGATCTCCAAGCCAGGGATGGTGTAATCCCAGCATTTGGGAGGCTGTGACAAGAGGTTTGCTGTGAGTTTCAGGTCCAGCTGAGACTACATAGTGAGTTTGGTGATGAGTTCATAGTGAGTTCATAGTAAGTTCTGGCCTCTTATATTTCTACTCCTCCTCTGAATTACAGAGTGAAACTTTGTCATAAATAAATAAATAAATGGATGCCTACTCTTCAGAATTATTATTTTCAAAGCTAATGGCATATGTAGTGACTGTGTCTGTTGGAGGGAAGCACGGATTCCCAGGTTCAGATTTTTAAAACAAGAAAGAATGGGTCTTTTCTTACTGAAAATTAAGTCCTGGGGTTCTCTACCTTAGCAATGAGAGGACCACATGACTTTAGTTTATCATGTGCCATTGCTAGTAGAAAGGAATGAGGCATCCTTTCTTCTTAGAAATGGGCACAGACAAAATGACTGCATTTTCTTTGCTTCCTTCAAATTTCCTGCAAGAGCCAATTGTCAGATGAATCTAGAAAGCAAGTATAATTTATAGTTTATAAAGGTAGTTAGAAAGCTAAGGTTCACCTGAACTCAGAGCATTCATTATGGATATGTACACACACACACATACACACACACACACACACACACACACACACTCCAGAAACCTCAACAAAAGAGGTCTGGAAGACCTAAACTCATCAGCTTATACAGCTTCTAACCCTGACATGTGTTCTTCACCATGCTACATAATCTTGATTTATTTCTCAAAACTGTCCAATCCAACTAACACAAGTGATTGTTTTTTATTCACATGGACTTTCTCCTCCTCTTCTTACTCCTTCTGCTCCTCCTTTTCTGAAACATCCCTCCTCCTTTCCTTTTCCTTTACCTCCTCCTTCCTTTTCTCTTTGTTCTTCTGGTACTGGGGATTAAACCCAGAGCCTTTTTCAAGCTAGGCAAGCACTCCACCACTAAACTACAACTGCAGCCCTTTTTTACATTTTATTTTGAAACAAGGTTTCACTCAGTTGCCTGGAATGACCTTGTGATTCTACTGTCTCATGTGGCATTCATGTGGATTTTACTATCAGAGGGCTCTGAACTGGAATAGCTGGCTTACTGACTGTAGGGGTATAAGCTTGCTCAAATTTCTGAATCCACATTAAGGTAATTTCTCCATCTTTAAAATGGGAACACCATCAACTGATTTTTAGATACAATATGATAATTGTGAGGTTTCATATACACACTGCCTACCTGTAGATTAATGACCTAAAATGGAAGTATTAATTTTCCTCTTAACTCTTCATGTCAAGGGCAACTGATTTTCCTGAATTCTAAGAGTGATTTGACTTTGGTGAATTATCAAACTTGTGATTGAAAGTTTGAAACATAAGATATTAAGTTCCAATCTGCAGCTCTGAGGTAGTGTCCAGGAATATGTTCTCTCAGAAAGCTGTTCCTCATGTTTAAGAATCACTGCCCTGAAACAGGATCTATCTGCTGCTTGTATTTTGGGTTCTTAATCTACAAAAAGGATCTGGCATAAAGAAAGTGCTCAGTGAAAGTCTGTTAACTGAATTTGAAACAAAACTCTCCTATCACACATGAATGATGGCATTGATTTTGATGTTGTTCAAACTGACTATCCAGTAGATGCATTATTGGGCTAATTATAGTTCGTCAAATTAGAGCAAAGCAACACTTTAAAGCACCTCAAACAGGGGCCTGAGTGCCTCCAACCAGGCAACAAGTAAGACTGCCTTCTGGGGGCCGGTACCATTGGTGTGGACCCCAGGAGGAGAAAGAAATGGACTTCTTGGGAGCCCGCCCAACCGGGCCTGAGCACCTCCAACCAGGAGATAAGTAAGAAAATAAAATAAAGCACCTCAAACAAAAATTAGCATGGGAAGAGTATGTGGCATGACACACAGTAAACACCTCTGGAATATAAAAGTCATGGCTTAGGATTTTTCTTATAAGTATAGCAAACTTGTCAGCAGGCATTTTACGAATGCTTTCGGCATTTGTTCAGATCAAGCATTGCCATGAAATTTTTGTTACTGTTATGCAAAAGATATTATGTCAGACCTGGGGTTGACTACACAAGGTAATATTCTTGTCTTTTTCTTTCATATCTTCTTCTTACATTGGCAGGTATAGAGCTTTGCATAATGAATAGTAATTTGGAACAAAATAAAAGCACTTTTAGACTGATGTTCAACAAGGCTGGGCTTACCAATTCAAGTTTTCAAAATATTTGAGAACACTTTAGACATTGATACTTCAACCTATACTCATAGCTAGGTTTTCCTTCCAAAGTAATTTTAGCTACTCCAGGCAAGGTGTTGCACTTGTTGAGGAATGAGAAATTCAACAATAAATAATCAAGTATTGGAAAAACTAGAAAAATAGAAGTTAATAGAAATTTACATTTATCAGCTTTCTAGAGAAATTTTAATCTCAAGCAATGAGAGAACTTACAAAGATTTGATGATAAAAGACAATAAAATATAATTCAATAGGTCTACATTAAGAACAAGAAACATTCACTGAATGTATTCCAGAAATCATGAATAACTTATATGTTAAAAGATTATGCACATTTTTATGAAAGATGAAACCTATAAATAGGTAACAGATAATAACAGTTAATTGAAGATAATAAAACAAGTTAATATACATTATATGAAAGAAATTAAAAATTAGATTCCTTTTTCTCCTCTCAAACAAACAAAATCAAAATTTTCAACAATGATAATGCCCTCTTTAAAGGGAAAATGAACTTAAATTATGCTTGTAGGGTGGTAAATTTATACAAGTGAAGCATAGAAGAAAACTTGGTTATTTATCAAAATATAAAATTGATCAGATCTACTGACAATAATTCTACTTCTAGGATACACTAGCTTTCTGTGGCTGTAGTAAAATATCTGACATAAATTAATTTAAAGGAGGAAGTATTTATTTTGGTTCACAGTTTCAGAGGTTTCAGTCCAAGGTCTGGCTCCTTTGCTTTAGGCAAGCATCATAGCAGAAGGACATGGTGAAAGCAAACTGTTTGCTGTATGGTGGAAGGGAGAAGAGTTAGAAAGGGCAGGACCAGATGCAGTTCTTAAGGTAAAGCTCTCATGATCTGCTCCCTTCCATGAGGATTTATCTCTTGTCTACATCAACCCCCAGTAATGTCATTAAATGATGACCTCATCAATAGATCAATCTCCTTCATGACTTAGTCCTCATGAGTCAATCCCTTACCAAGAAAGTCCATTAGCTGGCAATTAAACCAGTAGCATGTAAGTCTTGGGAAATGTTTGCTGTCTGTTGGACCAACCAAAACATGGTAAATGATTTAAATTTAAAAATAAAGAAAAGCAGAAAGAGGAGGAAAGAGAGTAAAGCCTAAACCAAGAAATGTAAGTCATAGATTTATGAAATTTATTCATTGCAATGCAGCTTATGTTACAAAAATTTAAAGAAACACTGAAAGCTTAAAACTAGAGAATATTAATTGTGATTCATTTATCCAATGGATTGGAAACTGTTAAAAATGTATGTATATAGTGTAAACCATGATATTATAGATACATAATACAAAAAATATGCAGAATGATCACAATATGGTTAAATTTAACCAGATACTTTTCTTTTCTTTCTTTCTTTCTTTCTTTCTTTCTTTCTTTCTTTCTTTCTTTCTTTCTTTTTTTTTTTTTGAGTCAGGGTCTTGCTGTGCAGTTCATGCTGGCCTTGAGCTCACATTGTAGCCCAAACTGGTCTTGAACTCACAACAATCCTCCTGCCTCTGCCTCCCAAGTGCTGGGATTACAGGTGTGCACCACCACACCTGGCAACCATCTACTTTTCACCAGTAGAAACAAAAGGCAAAGATCTTTACATTAAAAAATTATACAAATATTTT
>RJWM01019606.1:24555-38697 GCA_004363535.1 Dasyprocta punctata | reverse complement strand
TCTACTCTTTTAGCAATTTTAAAGAACACAATGGATAGTTATTAACTATAGTTACCATTTGTATAGCTTATTTCTTGATCTTGTTCTTCCTAGGTAAGTGAAAGTTTGAGTGCATGGACCATTAAGTCCTCAGCTCTTGGCAACCACTATTGTAGTCTCTGCTTTTATGAACTAAACTTTGGTGAGATTATACATATAAGTCAGAGCACACAGTATCTGTCTTTCTGGGATTGGCTGATTTCATCTAAGATAATGTCTTCTGGATCCGTGCATGATTTTGAAATGAAAGGATTTCCTATTTTTAAAAGTTAGATAGCATTCTATTATGTATATGTAACATTTTCTTTGTAGTCATCCATTCATCCATTGATGGACACGGGTTGATTCCCTGTCTTGACAATTGTGAATAATGCTGAATGAATTTGGGAGTTGGCGATCTCTTCAAGATACTAATTTCATATCTTTAAGGAGTGTACCCAGTGGGAGGATTGCTAAAGCCTATGGAAAATTTATAGTTTTTTGAGGATCATCCATTTTGTTTTCCATAATGTCTATACTGATTTACATTCCCACCCACAGTATGTGAGTGTTCCTTTTATCCCACATTCCCAGCAACATTTTTGGTTTTTTTATAATAGCCGTTCTATCAGGTGGAAGGTAATATTTCTATGTGGTTTTAATTTGTATTTCCCTGATGATTAGTGATGTTGACCACTTCTTCATACACCTACTAGACATTTGTATGCCTTCTTTTTAGAAAAATCAAGTTAAATTCTCTACCCATTTTAAGATTTCTTTTAAATTTACTTTTATTGGTGCATGTTTGCCGTACGCAATGTCCTTGTGGGGAGTTGGTGCATGTACATGATACATCTTAATTCTTTTTTCAACTCTTTCCTCTTCTCTTCCTCCCCTTCCCTCTATCTCTTGGTCCCCATCCCTTTTGTAAAAGATCTACCTGCCTATCTCCTGTTATCTATCTTTTACTTTGTTATTTATTTATATATTGGCTTCCTCGTGTGAGTGAAACTATGCAATATTTCAGCTTCTGATTTTTGTTTTATTACTCTTGATTTTTTGAATTTCTTATATGGTTTGGGCAGCAAACTCTTATCACAAGAATTGTTAACAGATACTTCTTTCTACTCCAGAGGTTATGTCTTCATGCTGTTAGTTGTCTGCTCTATTGTACAGAAGCTTTTAAATTTGACATAATTCCATACATCTGTTTTTACATTTGTTACATAAGTGTCTGATTCATATAAAAATATCTACCAGACCAATTTCATGGAGCATTTCACATATGTACTTTCTAGTAGTTTTACCATTTCATGTTTCATATTTTTGTCTTATCTTGCGAGTTTGTTTCCATGTATGCTGTGATATGTGAGTCTAATTTTATTCTTCTTCATGTGGATATCTAGTTATCCCATCATCACTGATTGAAGGTGGTCATTTAACCACTGTGTGTTCCTGGTACCTTTATCATCAATTAGTTAACCATAAAATGTTTGAATTATTTTCTTGGATATCTGTTTTATTATATTTATCTGTGTGTCTGTTTTTATGCCAGAACCATACTATTTTCATTACTGTAGCTGTAGACTGCCTTTTGAAGTCACATGTCCAAAATTCAATCACTTATAATCAGCTCAAATTTTAACACTCTGACTTCTACTCTGTGTCATTAGTCTTAACTCGTCTTCCTGTTTCCAAATATTGTTCCATGTGGAAACATAAGCATACTCTAAAGATGTTACTTTGGTTCATATTTTCAGTTGTATAATTTATTTTTTTATTAAACTTTATTTTAAAATCGAGACTGCTTCTACCTTGACAATGGTCATAGTCTTCAGTCTGCTCCTGTACTTCTAATCACTTTCGCTTATCTATGGCAGGTTAACCAGCCGAAGGGTAATGTGGCATCAGTCTGAACTTGAATCCTTTTCTGCCAGTTACTGGCAGTATAACTGTGGGGTGAGAGTCTCTGTGAAATGAGGATGATATTCATAGAAACTACATTATGGGAGACTTTGAGAGTCAAATAAGACTCAGCAACCAAAACAATCCAACATGCTGTCTGCCTGGAATAAATGTCCAACTTCCTGCGTAAACAATCTTTGATATTTTTCACTGCTTAAAGAATTAACCGCAAACTTGTGCACAAATGCAATTTCTTTTTACTAATCCAAATTTATCTCCAGGTTATTCCTTATACACATTAACACCTTTATGCTCTTCCTACCTTCATGCCCTATGTCTTACCTTTGGTCCTAGATTTCTCCCGTGAAAACTGAAGGCTTTCACAACCATCTTCCCTCTCAGCTGCAGTCACCCTGTTTTTTCATTACATCATTTATCAGTTATCAATTCTCAAGTCATATTGTGCGATAATTTGTTGATATGTCTGATGTGATACCTGATTATATTTCTCAAGGACAGAAATTCCATTTTATTTATTCTTTAAATAAAGTATTTTAGACTACAGCAAAATTGAGAAGAAGTACAGAGTTCCCATGTAACCCCCACTTCCCTGCCCACTCTCCACGTTGCTCGCTAGAGTGGTACACTTGCTACATACAAGTGATGACCTTAACTTTGACACCTCATTATGACCCAAAGTCCACAGTTTATGCTAGTGTTCACTCGTGGTGTTATACACTCCGTGGGCAGGATGAATCTCTAGTGATGGGTAAGGCACTCTTACAGTATCACATACAAGAGTTTCACTGCCTTGAGAGTACACTGTGTTTATTCATCTCTCTTCCTAGTCCCTGGTGAGAGACTTTTTACACTTATCTTTGTACCTGACACATAGTTACCCCAAAATAAATCCTTTTAGATGTGTAGTTGAGTGAATAAAATAAGGAAGAGAGATATTGGAGAGCATTAGAGCACCTGGTCGTTGTTATTGTCTTACTAAATGAAGGTTTTGGTCTTTTTTAATGCTTACCTATATTTTTCTATCCTACTCAGAAGACTATGCCACCTATCCTGGGATATCAATTCAAATTTTACGTTATCTATTAAGCCTTAGACAAAAATGTGGACACTTCTAAGATTTATTTTCTGAATAATCCATTTAATTCAATGTATGTAATTTTTGTTTCAAAGGCTATATCTGGATTCTCCATTGAAACTGTATTGTATTTTTATGTTGTGGGTTGAGTTTTGCAAGAATTCATCACTTTTCCTTAATGAAACCCAAGAAATGCTTTCATAAATTCCTGGTTTTTACATGAGATTGTGGAGAGGTCGTGAAACAGAGAAACCGATGCTTTATAAAAAATTTGTAGTCTCAGTCACTTTTGTATAAATTCATCTGTCTATGACAGAAAATTATTGAGAGCCAATTAAAAACAGAACAAAAAAGTAAACATTTTCAGATATGAGCTTGCAACATTTTTCATAAAACACTATATAGGACTGCTAAGTTATCTGTAAAATACAACTTTTCTATGTACTAGAAGTTATAGAATATTTTTCATCCTTTCCCAAGTATTTTTACTTTCCAAAGATGTATTTCTGATGTTATTTTGCTTTAGTATGCATTTAAGAAGAAAATTTACATGATGTTGATTTTGTAGACATCTTTTCTTTATTGTCTCCATCCTTCCAAATTCTGAGGTAAGGGAATATTAGTCCAGATTTTGAAATTTTATCATTCAGTACTGGTTGACACAAGGAGTGATCAAATTATATGATGGATGTTTAAATTTTTAAGAATTATATTAAAAGACATTTTGCCATTAATTCCCCTCAAAATACTACCCCTTACTTTGAACACTTATCCCATTTTCTCACCACTTTCTTGAAGTGGCTACTTCAGTAAGTTACCATTTTTGCAATGCCTGCAAGTTCTCTTTCATGAGAATTTTTAAAAAGTGTAATAAAAATATGGTAAATGCTGCTGTCACATGTCACCCAATGGAAAAGCAGGCTCATAAAAACATTATGGTGTGTTCCATCCACCTTATTCACTGGATTGGGCACTGTGCTACATCTGACTCTTCTTCAAAGCCAAAGTGACTGTGAAACGTAAAATCTGAATCAATTCAGGACATCAAGGCAGCCATGACAGTGCAGCTAAAGACACTCATAAAAGAGGACTCCAGAACTGCTTCAGAAAGTGATAGAAAGTAGGGGGTAGTAATTTGAAGGAATTAATGGCAATATATCTTTTGATGTAATAATTTTTTTAAAAAAGGATTTAACATTCACTATACGTTTGATCATACATCATATGCTTTTTAGGGATGATAACATGGTACATCTATAAAATCATTTTGCATGAATGTAAGTTTTTCATTGAGGTTTTTCATTGAGATTCTTTTCTGCAGTTTGAGGAATTTCTGGGATAAATTATTTGAGGAGCTTGAATTTGGTTTTTATGAATCATGGAGATATGAAGTACCTACTTAATAAAGATCAATACTCATTAGACAAATAATGGGAAAAGCTGCAGCTGTGTCACATTGTGAAACCATATTCCTTTTCAGTTAAAGTATGGTCTTATAGTAGTGGCCATTCATATAGTAGTGGCAGTCTTAAGAGTGCTAGATGATCTGTCATGAATTGGATGATTTTATTCTTCTTGGAACAATACTACAGGGAGTGATCATTTACCATTTTAAAAGGAAGCAAAACATTGAATAAACATTATCTTTAAAATATACCAGGGAGCATATTCCTTATTATGATCTTGTAATTGATAGCAGGTTTAGGTTGAAATCTCAATTCATGTTCACAAAAGTAATTTCAAGTCTTAAAAGGTAAACTGAGTGATTAGGCTCATGGCAGTTCTATTTTTATTCACAGATAATGCCTCTGAGGTAGCAATTACTGCTCCAGGAACTAGTAACCATAGAAACAGCTCGACAGGGCCAACACCTGACTGCTCACCTCCATCCCCCGACACTGCCCTAAAGAATATTGTAAAAGTTATTCGACCCCAGGTAAGTGCCCAGAATGACATCATCTGCACTGTAATGTATGCTGTTTTTGCATTAATGTGAACACTGCTGATTTGGACTGCCTGGATTATTATAATTGATTTTTTAAATTGAAAGAAGGAATTCAGAAAAGGGTGTTTGCTTCCTTTGAAATTGATAATGGACACTGGAATCAGTATTAGCGCTTAGAGAAATGAACCTTGTATATCACAAGAAGAAATAAGTGAAGCTCAGAAAAATGGCTATTACATAGTTTCCTCTTGCAATGTTTTAATAAGTGATGCTCCAGTTGTTGAACTGTTACTATGTTCTACTGTTTCCTGCTTCTCTGTCTTTCTTCCTCCGTACATGCTGCACTGTTTGTGCTCACTTCTCTGGCCTCCAAGCCCAGTGGCTTTTTATGTATTTTCTAAGCTCTCGGTTCCTTATGCTTTCTAAATAGTGCAGTTTGTGTTTGGTGTGGCAGCTCTCTTTGCTTCTTGTTTTCCACCAGTGTTCACATCCCTCGCTAGTCTCTCTTCACCCCGTGTTCTCTTCCTCATTTCTCTCACTTGTCTGCATGGGTTTCTTTCTCTTCCCCCTTCTCTTTCAGTTGGATTTCCCGGTAGGCGGTTTGCAGGCAAGCTTTAGAAATATCACTGGGACAAGCTGTTCTGTGATATTTCATTGAAAATAGCACTTATACAGCTATTTGCATTATATTTTTGCCAACAGATGGACCCAGAACATGGAAGTGGTGGTGTTCTCAACCTGGCTCATTCTGAATGGGCCTTATAAAATCTAAGAAAAGGGGGACATAGGATCCAATCAGTGCTGTTCACCATCTACCGAGATATATAATATGAATAAATCTCTTCAGCCAATCTGTAGAGCAAACGTGTCTTTTTTCTTTTTTTTTTTTGTGGCACTGGGGATCGAACTCACTACCTCATGCCTGTCAGATAGGCACTTAAGCCACTGAGCCAAACTCCTAGCCCTAGTTTTTTGAGGTAGGGTCACACTATGTAGCTCAGGCCGGCCTTGCGCTCCCAGCCCAAGTGGGTCTGGAACTCACAAGGCTCCTCCTACCTCAGCCTCCGAGTGCTGGAATTAAAGGCGTGCGCCACCACGCCCAGCTTCTAGCCATATTTTATTTTATTTTAGTTCAGGTTAATTTATTTTAGTTTGATACATCTTGAAGAAAACTAGATGTAGTATTAAAACCAGAAATTCCATCTTGACTCTGACCCTTGGTTCTGTTAGTTATTAAATAATTATGGAGGTAACTGGCTTAATTTTTCTCTTTTGAACATTATAATGATAATTGAAAAGCAAAAAAAAAAATATGTGAGAGTAAAGTAACTCAGGATGATGATTTTAAAGTACAGCCATGCTTACCATGTGTAAGCATATATGTAATAGAATAGTAATAGCCAATATCTTATATATATGTCCTAAATGTAATTGGGAAAGAGTATAACCTCAAATGGGATTCTCTTCCTTCTGCCCCAGAGACTTTGCTGCATTAATAATTTCTCCTGATTACTTCTGGCCTCTGGGGTAGGCATTGCAGAGAGATGAGCAGGAAATTCATACAGAAGTAATTATGAGGGTGTGTTGGGTAGAACACATAGTTTCAGGAAAGAGTTCAGCGGTGTACACCGAACACGGGTAGATGGATAGAATAGACACTCCTCAGTGTGTCTACAAGTCATTGGTGCGTATAGGCTGAAAAACTGTTGAGAGTTACTATTTCAGAGGAAAGATAATTATTGGTTAGCTTATGTAACAGCCTGTATTTTGATCACAGATTTAATCCTCTAAACTGCTAATTCTGGCTTTCTGTGTGGAAATGCACAAAGTGTGATGTTAGATCCACCTGTGGGTATTCAAACACTTTTTTTTTCCATTTACTAATTAAAAATTAACATAGTCAAAATGATTTCACTTTTAAAATCAGCAGTGAGACTTAAAAATAAAAGTATAAACGCAGACTGTACGCATTTACATTTCCTTCTTTGGGCTGACGTGTTCAGTGTTTTACTCTGGGGACAGTGATATCCAAGACAGAACTGTCATCTCATTTATTTACTGAAAATATATACTGCTTAGGTAGAACAAGGCAGGCTGCTTCCTCTTGGCTTCACGCATGCCTCCATTTAGTTTACTTTTTGTTAATTGTACCTGTAAATTGAGAGTATCCAAGGAATCCTTGCTTCAGCATGACATAGGGCCATTTAGATTATACATTACAAGTGATTAGTGTGTTAATTACTTGGAAGCTGCAGACTTTCCACTGCTTTGTTGAGTTTGTTTTTATTCCACATATTTATTAACTAAGTCACAGCTGTTAGTTCTGCATCCTGTGTTTGAGCTCTTCACCTTTGTTTCATTGGTCTCTTTCATGTCTTAAAATCCTCCAGACTGTGAAACATTCTATTTTCAATTAATAGGAACTGAAATATTTATATGCTACTGGTTTCTCTTTGTTTCTTTCAAGTATATTAACTCAGAAGACTGAATTCCTCTATTTAGAAGAACCCACAAGGCTAGATACCTTTACTCATACTTAAAGATAAAGTTATTTTTACCCTCTAAAAATATTTGAAAAGACTTGAAAAAATCATCTTTAAAAAAATATTGGATAGGTCTGCTGGCATGCCAATTCTCTTCTTTCTACTAAACAATTATATGCTATTTATAGTGACTTTTTGTCTTAGCATGTTTCAAATATTCAGTATGTTTTCATTAACACAATCACTCCACCATACAATAGATCTCTTGATCTTATTTCTCCTAACTACAAATTTATATCCTTGGACCAACTCTTTTCAGTCTCTTCTTCCTCCTATCTACCTAGCCATTGGTAACCACCATTCCATTTTCTACTTCTTCTTTTTTATTTATTTTTTATTGGTACTGGGAATCAAACTCACGACCTCGTGCTTGCCAGGCAGGCGCTGTGCTACTGAGCTACATCCCCAGCCCCCAGCCATTTTCTACTTCTATGATATAAACTTCTTTAGATACCAGGTGTAAGTGAAGCTATTCAATATTTATCTTCGTGTGCCTGGTTTCACATTACTAATCATCAGGGAAATGCAAATTAGAGTCACAATTAGATATTATCTTGTTGCTTTTAAATGACTATTATGGGAAAACTGGCAAGGATATGAGAGAAATGAACTCTTGCCCGCTGTGAGTAGGAATGTAAATTAGTACAGCCATTATGAAAAATTCATGGAAGTCCCTCAAAAATTAAAATCGCAACTACCCTCTGATTCACCAATCATACTTCTGAGTATACCTCCAAAGGAAATAAAATCAGTATGTTGAAGAGATAGCTGCACTACATGTTCACTGCAGCTCATTTCACAATAGTGAAGATAGAAAACCAGTCTGAGTCTATTGATGGATGAATGGAAAAAGAAAATGTGATGTATATGCATCATGGAATAATAGTTTGTCTTAAATAAGAGGGAAATATTATCATTTGTGAAAACATGGATGTGCCAGGAGGTTATTAACATTGGGTAAAATAAACCAGGTTTTTAATTTTTTAATGTTTCCTGGTAAAATATTTTCCCTCAACTGAATAGTAAACACACATCTTAAGTGCACAGTTTGATACTCTGAGAATTGTACCTGTAGGTGCGATACCACTCAAAACAAGGTAAAGAATATTGCCACCACCCTGGAGAATTTCATCATGCCCCTTTCCAATGAATTACCCTCATTTCTGCCTCAGAGGCAAATACTTTCTGATTTTTGTCACCATGGGTAAGGATTGTTCGGTCTTGGACTTTATATAAGTGGAATCCTATGGTGAGTTGTGTGTGTGTGTGTATGTGTGGTTTCTTTCCCTCAGCATGCTATGTCTACAGTCTATCCATATTATTCCTGTCTTTATGGAGCATATTCCATTGCACTAAAATACTACAATTTGTTTATTCATTTTCCTATTGACTGTATTATTACCTGTTGTTTAATATTATGTGTGAAAACATGTATGTGGATCTTTTCATAGATACGTTTTTATACAGCTGGCTAAGAATGGCATGGATAGGTTACAGGGTAGATAAATTATATAAAATTTCCCAAAATTTCTTCAAGATAGTCTCATTTTATAATCACTATTAGTATATGAGAATTTCAGTTGCTTTGCATTTTTGATCTTTAATTTTTTTTTTAGATTTTAGGCATTCCTATGAGTATCAAATGCTGTTTAATTATAGTTTTAGTTTGTATGTTTCTGATGACTAATCATACTGAGCAACTTTTCTTGTGATTATTACCTATTCTTATAGAAGTTATTTTTTCATTTCTTTTTTAAATTTTAAAAACAAAACAACAACAAAAAAGAATAAAATCGATGATACAGAATTTCAAATCAAAGTAATAGGAAACTAACACTAGCTCGTATATTCCATATTATCTTCAAAGTAGTTGTTCAAATTACAAGATTTAGGCATGAAAAAAATGTTAAAACAAACAGTGAAAGCACAAACTGTTCTTTTAGGTTAACTAACATAAGGTTAGTAGTATAGTTATCTATCTTGTGTATATACAAGATATAAGATACATATGCAATATATATACATATATATATATAATCTTTTTCCTTCTTTCTTTTCTCCTTTTTTCTATCCAATTGTTCTTTCTTTTTGAGCACTTTCTTTCCCTTTCATTTTCACAATATCTGTTTTACATTTTGAATCTTATTTACTCTTTCAGTTTTTAACACTGGGGAGATAATACAATATTTACATTTTCATTTTTTTTAAAATGGGGCTATTTTAACTTTCTAATTTTTGATTTATAGTAATTCTTTATGAATTCTGCCATTATTATAAAGGATATGGATCATTTTTCAGGTATATGTACTCCAAATAATTTCTCCCAGTTGGTGATTTACCTAAATATTTTTTACATGTCTTTTAATGAGCGGAATATTTTAATTTTGATGAGATCTAGTTTATCATATTTTGTCTTTTATGGTTTGTGCCTTCAGTCTTACTCTGGCTGCAAATATATTTTTAGATATTTTCTGGTCTAGTTGTAATATTTAGTTTTGTAAACCATCCCATTTTCTACAGAAAGTACATTATATGGTGTGAGGTTGGGGTCAAGATTTGGTTTTTGCTACATGGAAAATAAAAACTTTCCTGATTGAGTTGAACTGTTATTTTATAATTTTTTATTTTCATTTTCTAATTATTTGTTGTTGCTATTTGGAATTGCAATAAGTTGTAAATTACTTATATAATTTTACTCAAAATTATAGTAGCTTTTGCTTTTATAAAAACTAGTTTTCCTGGGTTTTTCACAAGTCATCTGAGAATAGTAATAGTTTTGCTTTTCTTTTGTAATCTTTATGTCTTTTGGTTCTTTTTCTTAACTACTATGACTGTAGTGAAATATTATGTTGAAGTGGTAAAACCAAACATCTTTGTCTTATTCTTATCTTTGGAGAAAGCATACAATATTTTAACTTTAACTATAAAATAAACTATTAATTCTTTGCCTGATTACTTCTATCCCTAGTTTGCTGAAAGTTGTTGACGTAAAGATATGTTGACATTTAAATTTTTTTCAATATCTATTTGGTGATAATATGGTTTCCCACCTCTTTTTTTCCTATGGTGTAGTCAATTACCTTCTTTGATTTTGAATGTTAATCTAACTTTATATAAGCCTTGATTATGATATTTTATCCTTTTATTGTAGTTGCTTAATGCAATAAACACTTTGGTGTTGGGAATTGAATCTAGGACCTCACCTGTTCTGGGCCAGTGCTCTATCCCTGAGGTACCCCCAGCCCAAGAGACACTTTGGGTAGAGTATTAGTTGGTTTCTTGGTTACTTTTTTCATTTCTGGGACAAAATTCTTGACACCCACAAGTTAAAGGTGGAAAAATATATTGTAGCTCAGTTTTCAGAGATTTCAGTCCATAGTTGGCTGGCTGCAGCGCAGGGCAGCATGGCAGAGGGAGATGGCAGAGGAGAAGCAGTCCATAGCGAGACAGGCAGGAGGCAGCAAGCAGCAAGCCCACCTTCTTTTTTGTCCTTTTATATTTCATTCAGGCTATACGCCTATTGATTGGAGCCACCCACAGTCAGGCTGGGCTTTCTGTTATCCACACCCAGACCTATGCTAGTGGGTCCTGTGGGGTTAAAGAATACATGTGCTGAATTCTAAAATTAGAAGTGGGAGTGGGTATAAAAAGCAGAGTTATATAGCTCAAAAAATATAAAATATTATATTAGGTTCCAATAAAAATAGATAAGAAATAAAAAAATTTCAGAGCTAGATTTTAAAAATATTTTATTATTGAGTATTGAACCATTTAGTTCTATTATGGAGTGTATGTTTCAGTTATTTCTTATAGGAATTCTGTGAGGTAGGTATTTTTTTCTTTACTTACTGATTGGACCTGAGGGCGAGAGGAGTTGAATAATTTTCTCAGTGTGACACAGCCATGGGCTGGAAGAACTTTGATATGCTGACTTCAACAGTCTTTCAATTAATGTTAATTAGCTCCTTTGGCAGAAAGCAATCAAGGTTGTGTATTTATATTTCAGAGGGATGAAATTTGAGAGAAAAAGTATGGATTTGAAAAAGAAAGAAGAGCAGAAACATAGATGTCCAAGGTTTGTAGACTAAAGGAGAGTACCAAGGAAGAGGATACATAATTCGGAGGTTTGCATCAAAAATCATGTGAGAAGACTAGGCAAAAACCAGAAAGATAAAACATGATAAAAACAATTTTAGGTGAAACAAATTTGAAAGGACCAAAGTTGAGAAAGAAGTCAGTGGGACCCATCAATCGACCACTAATCCTTTTTTTTTTTTTAATTTTTGTTTAAGAGAAAAAAAAGGACACATATAAGAAAGACAAAAAGCAAAAGAGACAAATGAGTAGAGTAAATGCACAACAGTAACATTACAGGTTTACAAACAGGATGATAGAAACTTGACAATGGTTGCAATATTGTGTATCGTTATCTTCAAAATGGTTGTTTACATCAACAAATATAGACATGAAAAATTGATCTAATCATATGAGTATTAACTGTTCTTTCTCAATAACTAATACATTCAGCAGTATGTCTGTTTTAGTTATCTTACATATACAATCCTTGACAAATTAGAATTTCCCGTAAAGCTTTTCACAAACATCACAGGCTTGGGGACTACGATACACTCTCGGTGGGAATGCAAATTAGCACAGCCACTATGGCTGTCACTATGGTGGTTCCTCCAAACACTAAAAGTAGAGCCACCAAATGATCCAGGAATAGCATCCCTGCTATACCTGAAGGAATTAAGGTCAGCATACTTTGAGATACCTGTGTACTTCTGTTTATTTTTTTAGTTTTTTTCTTTAAAAACATTTTATTTTTATCACTACATGTATGCAGGACACAGTCATCATCCTTCTTGTGGGGAGCACATCTCAGTTCCTTTTGTCGTCCCCTTCCCTCTTCCCTTTCCTCTCCCTCTCCCTCCATCTTTTGGGCCCTTTCCCTTTTGCAAAACATTTATTTCCCAGTTTCTTATTATCTGGCTTTTATTTTTGCTCTTTATTTATACTTTGAGTTTCTCACATAAAAGAAATCATGCAATGTTGAAGCTTTTGTGTCTGATTTATTTCACTTAACATTATGATCTCAAAGTGCATCCATTTTTCTACAAGTGATTCAAGTTTATCCTTTACAGCATAGTGCTCCACTGTGTATAAATACTGCATGTTCTTTATTCATTCATCTATGGATGGATGTATAGGCTGTTTCCAAGAGTTTTATAGTTTCATAGCTTTAGCACCGATATCTCAGTCAGTGATTAATTTTGAGTTGATTCTGTGTTTTAGTGAGGGGCATTCATGTCTTCCACACTCTTAAGTATGTTCTGTACCACTGACATACTCATGTTTCCTGTGGGACAATTCATAATAGCCGAGATGTGGAACCAGTCTAAGTGCTCATCAATGAATGAGTGGAGATATATGTAAAATTGCGCTGTTAACAAGGACTAAATTATATTATTTACAGGAAAATGGATGGAACTAGAGATCATGAGAAGCAAAGTAAAAAGTCAGACTCACACAAATATGTTTTATCCCAAGTGGAAACAAAAAAAAAAGATGTCTTGAAGCAGAAGTGGAACTGCTAGAGAAGAGAAAGAGGATCAGGGAAGAAACTAGGGGAGGGCAGAGGAGAGAATTGGGAGGGGTAGATGTGATCAAAGTATGTTATATGCATGTATAAAATGCCACACTGAAGCCTGTGACTCTGCATAATTAATTAGCACTCGTGAAAAATGACTGGGATCCACACAACAGGAAAATATTCATTGCTTTTCTTAAGTATGAAGTGCAGTTGTCATTGTTAAATCCATCTAAAAACAATAAAAACCAATTAAATCAATCTAAGGGCAAGGAAGGATGCTCCTGGATTTACAGTGGGGTTATGTACTGATAAATCTTTGTAAGTTTAATATATCAAAAGTTAAAAATGCACTGAATACCCATGGGGCTGACTGGGAGCTGTGGCTCACTGCTGCCTCCTAGCAGCCTTAGAGAATATTCTATGGCATGTGACTGGCCTGGACAAGTATGAATATTTGAACATAGTCTCTAATGAATATGTATCATTTTTGCACCACTACAAAGTTGAAAATTCATAAGTTGAACTATTATACTGTCTGTATTCTCTAGTAGCATTCCTGTCTGTATTTTCCAGATTTCACATAAATTATCTGTCATAGATAATCATAGATAATCATAGAATCATGTGGAAGATTTTGCTTGTGGGTGCCTTTTTCTAAGGATTAATTTTTTCATTATGCTTCTGTTACACACTCTCTGAATAACCTTTCTGATCTTCAATTTGTTTGTCAGCAAAGTAAGTATGGAATTTGCTTTGTCTACCTTTCAGGGATGTAGTAAGGCTCAAATCAGATAAAATATGCCGTGGTGCTATGTAAATTATAAAGCTCTGCAGTAACCCAGCTTTTTTTTTTTTTTTTTTGCGGCACCGGGGATTGAACTCACAACCTCGCGCCTGCCAGAGCAGGCGCTTAAGGCACTGAGCCAAACTCCCGGCCCTGGTTTTTTTGAGGCAGGGTCGCACTATGTAGCTCAGGCCGGCCTTGCACTCGCGTTGTAGCCCAAGCTGGCCTCGAACTCACAACGCTCCGCCTACCTCAGCC
>RJWM01019606.1:0-24455 GCA_004363535.1 Dasyprocta punctata | reverse complement strand
AAGTGCTGGGATTAAAGGCGTGCGCCACCACGCCCGGCTTGCACCACCACGCCCAGCTCCCAGCTTATTATTATAATGGTTATTAAATCATGTGTGCCCACATTTGAAATAAGACCTTTAAGACCCAACACTTTTATCTTCTTCATTTCATTTACATGTGGCTCTGATAACTTCAGCTTTTAGAAAATGTATTAAGGAATCTTTTTAAGTTTTTTTATTCATTTTAATCTAAGATAATGTTGACTAACTATGGGGTAATACCCATCTCCTTCATAGAGGCATCAACAGAAGACAGCCACAGGGAGTATAAACTCAAAAGAACTTGAAGGTGAGAGAAGCCAGAAAAGATAAATGACAGAGTCCTGGTCAGGTTGACCTTATTCAAGGGAGAGAAAATACAGAATCTAGAAAGCACCCACTATGTACTATATCTTCGAATGATAAAAATTGCTGTCAATCTTGTTTTAGTCCATTTGTGCTGCTATAACAACATACATGAGTCTAGGTAATTTATAAAGAATAGGAAGAATTTCCTCGCAGTTTTTGAGGTTAAGAAGTCCATGATGCAGGTGCTGATTGTTGGTAATCTGTTGAGGACCGCTTTGTAATTCTGAGATGGAATTTTGATGCTGTATCTAGAGAAGAGAAACATTATGTCCTCATATTGCAGAAGGCAGGTGGGCAAAAAAAGAATAACGCCTCTGTCAGGCTGCTTTGTAATAGCACCTGATTTCATCCCCAGTGGATTACTCACCCCCTAAATGTTCCACCCGCTACGTGGTTACTCACCCTTTCTATCTGTTAAAAAAAACTCATTTCCTTTCTTAAACATGAAATGCAATTCTCATTATTTTGTACCCAAATTGCTATTGACAGCAACAGACTATTAATACTGTGTTTTCCTTTTGTATTATTCAGGTTTGTCTTCCACATGCACAAAAATATCAGTGAATGTCATTCTCTGACATGTCATTTTCCCTAGAGCTTCTCATAGACTGTCTGAATAAGAATGAATAGATGAAAAAATTTGTCTGGGAAAAATTTGCATGAAAAATAAAATGTCCAGCAAGTAGAGTTGCCATTATTGCTTTAAATATCATAAGCGGCAGACTAGAATTTGAAATCTAGTCTCATCCCTCCCATTGGGTCACTTGTTATTGATTGCTCTGGGTAAAGTCGAAAGTCTCCAATTATCTCCACCTCTGAATTTAAGGGAAGCTATTTGCCTATCCAATGAACAGTGTACCTGATTATGTATCTGAAGCTAGTCGTTTTAATTTCCTAATCTTGCCTGTCCTAAAATTCTGGCATTCAGATGTGAAAGTACCACAGCACACATCATCACTGATTGATTCATTCATTCACTCAACATCGTTGGGAACCGACGATATGCTGGGCATCTTAAGTGGTGATTTGAATATGAAAATAACTGAAGTAGGGATTCTACCTTAAAAGAACTTTTAATCAATGTGCTATAAACAGAAATTCAGAATTCCGCTGATGGAGTTCATCACTCCAATGCCCAGGAGTCAGCCTCAGACCTCATCTCTTCTCCATCTACATTCACTCCTTATGTGCTCTTGTTTTGTTCCAGAGCTTTAAATGATACCTTAATGCCAACTACGCCTAAATTTGTCTCCACAGCCATGGTCACCTCTCCCAACTCCAAGGTCATATCTAGCCGTTAACTGTAAACCTCAGTGGAATATCTAATAAGCATTTTAGAATAACATAGCACTAAACTTTGTATTTCAGTTAATGGCAGTTCGAGCTAAAATATTTCTCCCCATCCTTAGTTTCTTTCTGTCATGCCTCATATCCAGCCCATCAGAAAGTCCTCTAGGCCAGTGGTTCAGTACTCGCAAGTGTGCTTCAGGACTGCTTGGCAGTCTCCGGGTCTCTTTCAGAATGTCTGTGAGGTCATGAGTATTTTCCTAATAGTACAAATATATTTTGCCTTTTCCAACTTTTATTTTCACTGAATGCTAAGTGGAGCTTTTTAGATACTGTATGGCAAATGATGACATCATAGCTCTGAAGGTTAATGGAATGTGCACTTGTATATTCTTATGTAATATAAATACCTCAGTACTAATTTTTACCATATGAATAGATACTGTTCCCTGGATAAAAGCTTTATAGTGTTCTCAGTAACTTTTAAGAGTGCCTAGGGATCCTAAGCAAAAATTTAAAAAGTTGATCCTATATTTAAAATATAGCTTTAACCAGGCCCCTCTTGTCGTCTCTCCTTTGTTACTCTTGTATAAGCCATTACCATCTTTTACTTGGATTTTTAAAAAACCCTCCTACCTTGTTTGGTGGCATCAGCTACCATGTTTTATCATCCTTTTGCAATTCAACAGCCAGTTATGAACATCAGATTTTCATATAAATCAGATCACATAGTTCACCTTTTCAACCTTTCAAAGTCTTCCCATCTCAGAGTAAAGGTGTACACTACCATATACATTTTGCCTCTCTCTTTAACCTCTTGAACTAGCTCCTGCTACTCTCCTCCTAGCTCACTTGACTTGAGTCATGGTACCTTTCCTGCATAACTTTGGATAAACCAAGCAGTTCCTGCCTTAGGTTCTTCATATTTACATTGACTTCTGGAATGCATTTATCTCAGAGAAATACATGGTTCATTATCATTCTTCCTTCAGGTCATTATTCAATTGCTACCTTAAAAGAGATGCCTTCTTAGACTTAAATATACAGTAGCCACCATTTCACTCTTTGTCTCCATGATGCTATTTTCCTTTATAGGATTTTTCACTCTCGAATTAACATTATGTTTTGATTCATTCAATGACTTTCTTCCAAACTTGAATGACTGTTCCATTAGAATGGAAATTGTGTCTTTCACATTTTTCAAATATGAATCCTTAATCTCAGCGCTAGATCAGTATCCAGTGTATGCTTGGTGCTTATTAAATCTCATTTGAATTAATTAACTGATCATCGCTGAGTAAAGGGCAGTGCTGTCCATACACTGACTAATCCTCAGAGCAACCACGTAATAATGTACATAGCGCTGTGATGATACCAATTTTCTGTAGGAGGCAAAGGTGCAATAAATATATTTGCTATTATTCTCTGCTGAGAAACAAGTTCTAAATCAATGGTGTTATCTGCCTAAAACTGAAAAACACGTAATTAGAAGAATCTATAATTTCCCTGATGTGACAGGATTATTTTAGCATTGTCCTATTTTACATTGATTGGATTCAGTTCAATAAGTTTTCTACTTCTTTTTTTTTTTAGTAGTTTATTAGAGATTGTCAGAAATAAAAGAAAGTGTGTGCTTGTTTAGGTTTAGGGGACAAATTAGCCACTACTACTTTCATTCTCTCCCAGAATCGAGACGAATTGAGAAGTGGGATGCAGGCAGTGGAGAAATTTAAATCAAATGCCATAATTTTTTATCAGCAGTAGGACTGGCTAGTGGCTGAATATGCTTGCTGTAATTCTGTTCTTGAATTAGACACATATTCGTCTCAGTCACTGACTTACCTAGACCAGCTACAAGGTGATTTTACCACCAGAGCACAGAGAACACGCTCATTATGCTGATGGACTTGGTTTGAGGTGAAACTCGGAGGAGACTGTGATGAGTATGTTTACTTACATTCCCCAAATTCATTTTACAGCTAAGTAACACCAACTCCTTAGGGGAAAATGAATGAAAAATGGGAGAACAGATCAGGAATGTTACTGTAATAGAATTCCCTTCTTGTGCAAACAGGAAGTCAGAGAATAGAAGTTCAGTCTAACAGTGGGATGATCACTTGGTGAAGTTACAGTGTTTGAAAGAAAAGACTCATTACACCTACTTACTGGACATCAAAACCATTACCTTCTCCCAAAATATGCACTTTCTTCCTTCACTACCATCTTTTCATTCAAGCCAGAAATCTGATCCACCCAATATTTTTCTTTTCCTTCCCTCCTGACATCTAATTAGCCATTGAAACATGGCAATTTTACTTCCTAAATATTTCTCAAACCTTTCCATTCCTCTCACCCCTACTGAAACTGTCTTAATTTTTTTTGACTTTATTACTTCAATAACTGCCATAATGGCTCCCTTACTCTCATCTGCTTCTAATTTATCTTTCACATTTTTTCATAGAGTACTTGTGGTATATTATTATTTACCATTTTATATCTTGAAACAATTGCAAAGTTATGGCAAAGTTGGAGATACACCATGAAGACCTTTTTCTCCTGGAACTACTTGTAAGTTTCAGACCTGATGCCTCATCAGCCACAAGTATTTTAGTGTGCTTTTTTTTTTCTTACAAACAAGTACATTTGTCTCTAACAAGAAAACAACCAGCAACATCAGATCATTAACTTTGATATATTACTACCATTTAATCTTGAGACCCCATTTGAATTTTACCAGTTGTTCTAAAATATTTTGTGATAAGAGGTCAGCTTAGAATTAAGCATTGCTTCTTGTTGTCGTTTCTCTTCAGTCTCCTTCGATATGGAACAAGTCCTCAGTCTTGTCTTTTTTTTCTTTTTTTGTGGCACCAGGGATCGAACTTACAGCCTCACGTCTGCCAGACAGGTGCTTAAGCCACTGAGCCAAACTCCCAGTCCTAGTTTTTTGAGGTAGGGTTGCACTATGTAGCTCAGGTTGGCCTTGCGCTCGCATTGTAGCCCAGGACAGCCTCAAACTCACAGCTCTCCACCTACCTCAGCCTCCCGAGTGCTGGGATTAAAGGCGTGCGTCACCATGCCTAGCTTGTCTTAACCTTTAAAACCAGCACGTTTTTTAAGACAATAGTTGAGCTGTTTTGTGGAGTGTCTCTCAATTTGAATTTCTCTTTTATGTTTACTTGAATTACATTCAGGATATGCATCTTTGTCAGAGAGATCCACAAGAGACTCCACATTTTCCTTATTGCTTCTTATCAGGTGTTGCATAATTTTGATTTGTTCTGTTTATAATGATGTTCACCTTGATCAGATGATTAAAAAGGTATCTTTCAGGCTTCTCTACTGTAAAGTTCCCTTTTCTCTTCTGAAATACAAGTTTTTGTGAGGGGTTACTTTTAAAATATTCTAATATCCCATTCCCCATTAAATATTCAGTTTATTCATTTCTTCTTTATATTTCAGGGAAACATGATTTCCTATTTTATTCACTGAGTTTTATTCCATTACTATCCTTATTATTTGTTTTACTGCTTAAATTACCTGGGACTTGCCAGTGGGAGTATCATCACCATTCTTTGAGTACTTCTTTACTTTTAGGCTTATCTCACCTATGCTTTAGTAGTCCTAGACATGGAATCAACCATTCCTCTAAGAAGCTTTGTTTCATTTTAGTATAGGATGGTATTCTGATGCCAAAATTTAGTGCTAAGTACTGCAAACTCAACACTATCTGGTTATCACTGTTCCTGAACTTATTGCAGTGGGCAGAGATGAAGCATATTTATAGTATGCACAGTCACCATGACAGTGCTTTAACTCTTCTCTTTAGCCTCCCTCCCTAAATGGACAACTTCTTCACCCTGGCAGTGTGATGAGAACCCCTGAAGACACCCCGATTGCCCTGAGTGGATGCAGTCCCCTTATCATACTGCCAACCTGACCATATTATTCACATTTATAAAACCAGCCTACAGGATGACATTCATACTCCTTTAGTAAGGCATAGAGATGTCCAGTCATGGCTGGTTGTTGGGGTGCAGCCCTGAGACTCTAGCACTTGGGAGGCCAAAGCAGAAGGATTGAAAGTTCAAGTTCCACTTGAGCAACTTAGACTCTGTCTCAAAACTTTAAAAAGAAAAAGGCCAGGGATGTAACTCAGTGCAAAAACCCTGGGTTCAATACACAGAGCCTCAAAAAACCCAAGAAGTCCATTAGTGTTCTGGCCCAGGTTTTCTCTTTATGACCATCAACCCCAATGGGCACTCATATTGAATTCATGCAACTCTCTACATAAAACTTGTTCTCTCAACTTTTTCATGTAGCCTAGAGTGCATTTCTCTCTTTCTTTATCTTAGCTTCTGTTCTTCTTTCAGGATAAAATTAAAGCATCAGCCAGGATAACTCTTTCTCACTCAGTCATCAGTGACACACCCTTATCCACTTCATCCATCTCTCTCATTTTAGCTGTGTGTGTTCTATGTACCAGGCTTCATAGTAGGTCCAGGGAACATAACAGTGAGCAAGGCATAAGAAGCACTTATATCCCAGAAGAGCTAGAGATGTGGTGTGATAAAAAATATCATGAACATTCAACTTTTGAAAACTTATTACACTATAAGACATATTACCATTAATCTCCATCAAAATACTCCCCTTGCTTCAAATGTACTTACCCAGTTGTTCTTGCCACTTTCTGAAAGCAATTCTGTAAGCCCTCTTTCATTTCCTTAATTGCACTGTCATGCCTGCCTTGATGCCTGAATTGAATGAAACCATTTACCTTTCATGGCTGGAAGTGCACAGTCCCAAATCCAGTGAATAAGATGAATGCGACTACACCATAATGTTTTTATTTGACAGAAATTGCTCTAAATGTTTGATCAGCTAGGAGTGATAACAAACTACAGGGAATGTTTCCATTAAAAATGTATTACAGTAAAAGACACCTTAACATTAATCCTTCACAAGATACTCAAAATACCTCTGCCTGGCTTTGAACACAGTTACCCCACTGTTCTTGATGATGTCTTTTACTGTAATGTTTTTTTTTAAATTAAACATTCACTGTATCTTTTGATCACCCCTGTGTTCAATGGCCAAGTAAACAATAAAGAGCACTGTAACTCTAGATTGTGATAAGTATAATGGATTAACCAGAGAACAGAGGAGGAGCCAGTTCTTCATGTCAGAGAAGGCCTCTCTGAAGAGGCAGTATTTTAGCTTGAACATGAAGGAAGAGAAATGACCAACCACACAGAGTTGGGAGAGAATATTCCAGGGAAAAGATACAGCAGTACAAGGACCCTAAAAAAAGAATCAGACTTGGGGTAGAGGAAGAGACAAAAGGCATTTGTAACTGGAGCTCATCCTGGGAGGAAAGCACTATGAGATGAGACCAGAGAAGGTGGAAGAGCCAGAAAGGTCATAGTAAGATTTGCAGATTTTATTCCATGTGCAATCAGAAGCCATTGAGCGGCTTCAAGCAAGGGTATGGTATGATTCAATTGTATGTTTAATAGATCACTCTGACTCCAGAATACTGTACATAAAAACATGGAAGGAAGGGAAGCCACTGGGAGGTTGTGCAGTTGTCCAGGAGAGAGAGTGCTGTTACTTATATCGAGGTGGTGCAGTGGAGGTCTAGAGAAGAGGACAATTGTGTGGAAGGTTCTCAAAGTAGAAGCAATAATATTTATCATTGAGTTGGATTCAGAGGATAAAGTATATCAACTAAGCATGCCTAGGATATATATGGTTCAAGAAAAACTGAAAATCATGATGCCATTTACTGAATCACGAGAGCTAAGTAAAATCCAGTGTGTGTGTGTGTGTGTGTGTGTGTGTGTCTGTGTGTGTATTGTCTTGTTTTGGTTTGGTTTGGTTTGGCTGGGAATAGGGAACAAGGGTCAAAGATCTGGTTTGGTTATATAAAGTTCAAGATGTTTCTTCTTTAGCTTTGTGTGTGTACTTCCGTATAATTTTTATATGAGTGTTGTAGGACACTATGCAATGAAAAGCTGGGAAAATGTTATGGAAAATATATTAATTGCATTACTACTTATAAAAGCATAAATTGCAAATATTCTTCCACCAGTTTGTGAAATTTCTATTCTTTGATTCTTGGTGTTTACTAAAGAACTTGACAATAATTATTTGCCGAGTGGACATAAGAAAAACCAAAATAATTTGGCATGAATTCATAGATGAGTATATGAAATTCCAAGCCATAAGTACTAAACTGAATTAGTCAAGTACTGAACCATATTATTATTTTAATTAAAATTACTTTCTCAAATGTTTCTTGAATATGATAATGACACTCAGAATTTTTTATATTTTCTGTCGAAATCCATAAATATACAACATAGATATCAACACAAATATCTATGTAATAATTGCAGTTATACATGAAATAATAAATTAAGAAGATCATTAAGTTAGTGAAAATATATGAAGGAAAGAAGTACTTTGAATAAGTTGTTATATAAACAGACATTAGCCAGTGCTCTCTAACAAAATATTGATAGTGATTAATAACAACTCTAAAAGAGACATTTTGTTCTCTTAACACTTTCTCTATTTGTTGCACCAGTTAGAAATGATTAGCTCAACAATCGTTTCTCCATAACTAGCAAAAATGCATGAAAATCATAAAAAAGAAGTTTGTGTTTTCATTGCTTGATTTTTCAATCATTTTTTAATGCCCAAATCTTTTAACATGAACAACTATTTCTAAGATAATGATATGCAATATATTAACTAGTGTTAATTTCCTATTTTTTGAAATTCTGTATCATTTCTATCTTATATGTTTTGTTTTTAAAATAAAAAATGCATGAAAATATATATACCCTGTTCATATTGCAAACTTAATCTTTGAGACACTAGTATTCACTTAACATGTAAGCTCCAAATGTAACCAAAAAGGAAATAATAAATTTCCCTGACACATAAAATTAAGGTTACACTGCATCAAAACCCCCCATTAAAATACAAAGCAAGTAACAAATGAGATTGAGGTATTTGTAATAAACATAAACAGTTAAAGTGTTAATATTTAATATACAAAGAACTCTTAGAAAGCCACAATAAAGAGTGACATGACCAGGGAAAAAGAATAGGCAAATAATGTGAATTGGTAATTCCAGAAAAATATATGACACCTAATAGACAAAAGGAGAAATGCTTAACATTAAATATCAAACAAGTACTAAGAAATACTTAAAACTGTTTTTGTTTGTTTGCTTGTTTGTTTGTTTTTATTTTAAAGATAGAAAAATTAAAAATAATAAAGCAGTTTCAAAACAAGCTAGTAGGAGAGTAACAATAATTAATACATTGCATATTGTTATCTTCATAGTAGTTATTCAGAGGACAAGATATAGGCATGAAATATTGTCCAAACAATATTAAAGTTGTTTTTTTAAACAATGAAAATATATCCTGTGCTTAGTGACTTACTATCAATGATAAAGACATTGATAAAGGAATAGACTGATGATCTCAAAGTCTAATCGTAGAGCTGTTTAAATCTTGGTTATGTGAATTGAGTGTCTTGAAAAATACTTGCAATAGTTTAGTGTATTTCTCCTCTGTACCAATTAAATACTGAGAAACAGAGGAAAATTATAAGATGCATTCATTATGGCAGTATTTTTGATGTAAAAAATTGGAATAAAACATCTTTATGGTGGGATGAAAAAATATTTAACACATTAGATTATTTTTGAAAATTAATGTTATTATATGTAATAGCAGTTAATTGAAGTATACCTTCTCCTCTTTCTCCTCCGCTCTGTGGTCCTTCATTATTTTAAATTCTTACTCCTACAAATCACAGATAGGTTGGGCTGTTTAGGTGAGTTCTACCAAGTACCATTCCCACTTCTTTTCAGCAGAAATCCCCTCAAAGGTTTCTACTTAAAGCACTTACAGCATCTCCAGGATAGCTATTTTGAAAACTGGTAAATAAGTCTACATGTTGTATTTTCTTCCAAATCTACTGAAATCTACTAGTTCTTCTTCTTCCTTCAACCTTCACCTATTTATAATGAATAAGTGGGCTTATTATAAGTTACAAATTATGATATGTAAGTGGGGTTCTGTCTGTGTGGTCAATAAGTTGGTGATTGTGCCTTTTTTTGTTTGTTTGTTTGTTTGTTTTTTAAGGAGGGCTGTGTTTTAACTTGTTGATAGCTTCTGTCAGTTAGTTCCCTTCCATGGTAAGTCTTGCAGTAAAGAAAGGAAAGAGGGTCAGGGATACAGCCCAGTGGCATAAGCACCTGCCTGGGAAGTACAAATCCTGGTTTAAAAAAAGGGAAGGAAAGGAAAGAAATGCTTATATTTCCTTACATTAAGCATTATCCTAGTGTTCATTTACATTGTATCAGTTAATCTAGACAATAATTTCATAGGGAAGTTTATATAATCTTGTTTTACAGTTGTAAATACTGAATTATAAATGCTAGTATTAGGATATGGATACTATTCTATCTTGCTCCAAATCTCATTCTGTCTCCCAAATAATGTTAATAAGTTCCACCCACTGGAAACAGTCGGATTTATAGTAAACAAGTGATATCCTTTGAATTTAAGATACTAATGAGTTATTTGCTCAGTTTCTTTATTGACTTAAAGATGAAGAAAGAGATTTTAGAGTTAGGTATTATTTCAGAATTTAATGATTTTCTTTCTTTAAGGAAACTCTGAACAATATTTATGTATAAATAATTTCAAGTCTTGATTTTTTTGGAAATTGATTACTCAATTTATGAGTTATTTACTATTAGTTTATATCTATATATCCATTTTTAAACATTGTTTCGCCAGAGATGTGTCAAAGGAAAATTATTGCTGAGCATTTTAGTGACTATTTTAGAAAAAGACTTAGCATAAAATAGTTGAAATAATTAACTGAAATTAATTTTAATAATTTTCTTCATTAAAAATTATCTCTACCATCTTGTGGCATAAATTTCTATGAAATTGATTGCATTTTACTTTGAGGTAAGTTCTAAGTACTTATCCTTAAAACTTCAAATCATCTTAAATTTATCCATACAAGTACTTACAGTGTTACATTTCTCTAGCCTAACCTTTAAGTCTTTTTTCTACCTACTATTTTATTTATTACTTTATGACAGTCCTCATGGAAATGGATTTTATAATATCCTAGAGAAAATAATCTTTTAAAATACCATTTTCTTATTTATAAGATACAGAAAAAAATCCTCTTATTTCTGTTACACACAAGGACGATTTGAGTAATTATAGTGAAAAGACGCCCTGGTGCAATGAAAAGTGCATTTATGACTTTGAAATGTTCAGTGAACTAGATTCCAAAACTGAAAGTTACTGAGGTATCCTTCAAGAAGTTTCAATTTCTCAAACTGTAAAATGTAGTAAATAATATTTACTTTTTCAGAATCATGGGAATGACACATACACAAAGGGCAGGTTATCTGGCATAACATTTATTTAATAAGTACTTTATTGTTACAAAAATTGCTTAATAATTACAAAGCAGAAAATCTTCTAACCATTTTCTTTCATATACAGAGTGATAGGAGTTTCCTGTTTTGACTGCTGCAAAAATATCTTCTGTAAACATACATAATTATTTTCTGTTGTTCTTAAATTGAAACTGAAAAATATGACACAAATTACCAGTATCAGAAATGAAACAGAGGGTATAACTGCAGACCTTGAAGACACCAAAGGATAATAAAGGAGTATGACAAACTGTTCTACACACATTAATTTCACAACTTACTTTATTTTTTTCCAGTTATGAATTTATTTCAGATTATTTTTAAATGTCCAACTGATATAAACAATTTCCTAATACATATTTAAGATTTTATCCATAAGATTTAATATTTGATAAGAACTAAATGATTATAGGAATTTTTTTATTTTTCTGCCTATCTAAGACATTATATCACTTTCAAGAGTGTATGTGATGATGCGCTCTGGCTTCAGACTTATACACATGCAAATATTCTTTCTAGGGGTCTTCTTCCATATGAGTTTTATAGTGATTAGTAAGAAATGACCTGTGGTTGAAAAGTTTCCCACATGAGTTACACTCATAGGGCTTCTCTCCTGTATGGATTCTCTGATGTGCAATATGTGAGGAGCTCTGTCTAAAAGTTTTCCCACATGTATTGGACTTAAAGGGTTTCTCTCCTGTATGAATCCTTTGATGTTGAATAAGAGCTGAACTTTGGTCAAATGACATCCCACATTCCTCACATCGATATGGTTTCTCTCCAGTATGAATACTTTGATGATTACTAAGGGATGAGTTACACCTGAATGTTTTCCCACACTTGTTACACTTGTAGAGTCTTTCACCAGTATGCATTCTCTAATGTTGAATGAGGGCTGAACTTCATCTGAAGGTTTTCCCACAGACCTTATTTACATGGTTTTTCTGCGGTATGAATTCTCTCATGAATAAAAAGGATTGAATGGGAATTTAAGGCTTTGCCACATTCATTACATTTGTAAAACTTCTCTTCTGTATGAATTGTTCAATATCTGTTGAGTTGTTATATAGAAGTGAAGCCTTTTCCACATTCGTTACACCTGTAGGGCTTTTCTCCAGTGTGAATTTGTTCATGCTGAGTGAGTGATGCTCTCTGACTGAAGGCTCTCCTACATTTACTGCATCTGAAAGGCTTCTCTCCAGTATGAATCCTCTGATGATAACGAAGGGATGAGCTAGACTTAAAGGTGTTGCCACATTCATTACATAAGTAAGACTTTCTTCTGGAATAACTTCTTTGACCAGGAAGGGGTGTACTGCAACTAGATGCCTTCTTACCTGGATTATATTTACAAGGGTTTTCTCCAGCATGGATTTTCTGATGTATAAAAAGACCTGACCTTTGGCTGAAGGCTTTACCACATTCCTTACACCTATAGGATTTCTCTACAGTGTGGGATCTTAAATGTTTATAAAGGGATGTACTGAGAGTGAAGGCTTTCCCACACTCATATTTGATACTGAATAAGAGCTGAACTTTGGTTGAAGGCTTTTGGACATTACTTACCTTTAAATAATTTTTTCTCTACTATGGTTTTTCTCATGTTTATGAAGAGATGAAGTGTTAATGAAGGTTTTGTCACACATACTACATTGATAGCATTTCTCTGCTGTTATTTTTGGTTAAGTAGGTAAATCTGAATTGTTTGAAAATGTTTCCTTGCTTTTCACATTAGGTGGTGTATTCTCTCAGGGAGCAATTGACTTTGGGCTGAAGTTTTGGTTGGATTCAGTATTTTTGTGGTTTCTTTCTAGAGTCAAGATTTTTTTGTGAGTGAAACTATTTGAAAACTTTTCTTTTTATCTAACTTCTCGAATTTGGCTTCATATGTACAAAGTTTTTCCAATTTCAAGTTTCATGGTCCATTCATTTTGAGTTTTTTTCATTATCAGTCCCTGAAAGGAAGAGTCTTGTGCTTGAGTTGATTTTGTAGTTTTATGATTGCTCTTTCATCCGACACAGGGGCCCCCAGGAATTTCTTTCTCAGCTTCCCAGGGATCTTTTTGCTGCAACAGGGCGATCACCCCTAGTTTGGGAAAGGGGAATTCCAGGGAAGCCAGGTTCCTGTAGTCATCTCTGCAGAGCATCCAGCTTCCTCCACTCTTCCCGAGTAAAGAGCACAGCCACATCCTCGAAGGTCACTGCCACCTGAGTCCTTGTTTCCTTACGCTTACCAGCCATGTCCTCTTTCTGGGCTCTTCCCCTTGGATGGCTGTGGTCTCCAGAAGGCAGATCTCGGGCTCCGTCTGCCGAGCCTGGCCGCCCGCGCTCACAGGGGAGGCTCCGGGCCCGCTCTCCTGCCCGCAGTCGCCCCGCCTTTGGACCCCACAAGGCAACCTCAGCCTGGGGGCTGCGTGCGCAGCGGCCTAAGCTCCGCTGCCGCTGAGGTGCTGAGGGGCAGGCCAGCTTCAGAACATGCTTTAAATGGGCTAATTTTTCTTTAAGCTACTACAATTCACCCAAGATGAAATAGACAATGTGAATAATCCTATAATTAGCAGGAAGTTAAATTGTACTTGAAAATTTTTCAAAACAGCAATTCTCAAGACCGCATACCTTGGCCAGAGCATTATAATAAAAGTATAAAAAAGAATTAACACTAATTCTAAACAATTGTTTTTCAAAATGGAAAAAGAGGCATTGTTGCTCAATTCATTTTGTGAAGCCATTATTTCCTTATTCTAAAAGCAGATGGCATATATGCATGCAGAGACTCAGATACTATAATAGTATAAGGAGAGAAAAATTCTTCATGAATACAGACAAAAATTTCATAACAAGTTATTACCAAATAGAATTCAACAACATATAAAAGAGAATTATATGCCATTATCAACTGAGATTTATCCCGCAGATGTAAGACTAGATCAATGTTTGAAAAGTAATAAGGAAGAAAATCTACAAAATCATATGAACTGATGAAAAGAAAGCACCATTGCTTCTTCACCCATTCATTTAAAAAAAACTCTAATAAAAATAGAATTAGAGGGAAAATTTCTCAACTTGATAAAGAACATTTATTAAAAAGTACTGCAGTTGACGTTGTACTTAATAAAACCTGAATGCTTTCCTTCTGAGATTGGGAATGAGGCAAGGATTTCCATGATCCTCACCCACAGTGTTCAACATAATGCTAGAAGTTCTAGTCTGTGCAATAAAGAAGACAAAATGGAAATAAAAGGTACGCATATTGAAAGGAAAAAAAATAAAACTGTTTCTATTTGCAGATGACATGATTATCTACATAGAAAATCCTAGGAAACTAATGAAATCTACAGAAATCTTTTAAACAATAAATGAGTTTTGCAGTCACAGTATGTAAGACAAATAAAAACTAAATTGTATTTCTGTGAATTAGCAATAAATACGTGGACAGAGAAATTAAAAATATACCATTTAAAATAAAATCATGAATAGAAAAGAAATAACCATATATGAATCTTAACACTTTTACTTCCCCCACATACATACATAATTTTCTGTTTTTGATATCATGTAATTTGTATCCCCTGAAATTTTAGCTGCAGTAGTTTTAACACATTTGTCTGTTAATCACTATACTAGAGACACAATTTCTTTAAACACCACCATTTCATCCATGGTGTTCTGGATATGGCTCCATATTGCTTACAGCATTGACTTTTGTGCTTTCATGTTTTATGGTATTAGAATAGAAGCCTTTTCACAGAGCATGAAGAACACCCAGTAGTAACTCTAGTAAGGCACGCTTGCCGGGGATGATATTGGTGATAGCCTTTGTTGTTTGGGAAATTTTTTATTTCTCTCTCATTTCTCAAGGATAGATTAGTCAGTTAGAAGCTTTTTTCCTTTAGATTTTAAAATGTATCTTCGCTTTCCTGGTCTGTGGGACTTCTGCTGAGAAATGTGCTGATATTTGTATTAAATTTCTTTATATGTAGCATTTCTTTTCTTTTGCTGTTTTCAGGTCTTTTTCTATATGTTCCATTTTAATGATAGCTTGATTATTATTGTGTGTGTTGGTAAAGCCATAAAACATTTACAGGTTTTGTATACTAAAAAATGCAGAACACTGACAAAAGAAATTGAAAGCCTAAAATAGTGGAAAGGCATACCTTCTCATGGAGGAAAATACTAAGCATAGTAAAGATATAAATTGGACTTAAGCTGATATTCAAGTTTAATGTAATTCCTATCAAAATCCCAGCAAGATTTTTTAAAAATATACCCAGTATCACTTGCAGTCAGATGCAAGGTCCTGGTGGTGCCACACTCTGGGTTGTGCTCCGCCTAGTCGCCTGGGTCCCGAAGATTCTGAACCCCATCCAGTAAGGTGGAAGGTCCAGCAACACACTCCGGGAGTGCACCCTCACTAGCTGCACAGAGGATTGAGCTCTACCCAGCCCAGCTCTCATCACAATCCATTAGGGGAACGCCTGGCCAACCTCGCAGGACACAGAAGTACTGAGCCAAGCCCAACCCAGAGCCCCAGAGCTGCTCATCAGGGTGCGGCCAGCATAGCCGCAGGGCCTTAGAGAACTTGAGCTCTGCCCATTAGAGCACAAAGTGTGAGAAGATGTAAAACTGCTGAATAACCCAATTTCAGCTAATGAAATTAAAAATGTAATTAGAACCTTACCAACAAAGAAAAGCCCAGGTCCTGATGGATTCACTGCTGAATTCTGCAAGAAATTTAGGGAAGACTTAATGCCAACACTTCTCAAACTCTTCAGTGAAAAGGGAAGCAAGTCTCCCTAACTCATTCCTGGAAGCAAGTATTACCCTAATACCAAAACCAGAGAAAGACCCAACCAAAAAACAAAATTACAGGCCAATCTCCCTAATGAACATAGATGCAAAAATCCTCAATAAAATACTGGCAAATACAATACAGCAAGTTATCAGCAAGATTATACACCATGATGAAGTGGGGTTCATCCCAGGAATGCAGGGATGGTTCAACATATGCAAATCAATAAATGTAATACACCATATCAACAGGGCCAAGGACAAATATCACATGATCACCTTAATAGATGCAGAAAAGGTTTTTGACAAAATCCAACACTCATTCATGATAAAAACCCTACAGAAAATCGAAATAGATGGTCTCTTCCTCAACCCGATAAAAGGCATATATTATAAACCAACAGCCAATATCTTACTAAATGGAGAAAAACTGAAAACTTTCGACCTAAAATCAGGAACAAGACAAGGATGTCCATTATCACCACTCCTATTTAATATAGTTCTGAAAATATTAGCCAGAGCAATTAGACAAGAGAAAGAAATAAAGGGAATAAGGATAGGAAAGGAAGAAGTAAAATTATCACTCTTTGCAGATGATATGGCTCTCTACATGGAAAACCCCCAAAAATCCATTAGAAGACTTCTAGATGTAATAACCAAATTCAGTAATGTTGCTGGATACAAGGTGAACACTCAAAAATCAATAGCATTCCTGTACTCAAACAACAAAGTCACTGAGAGAGAAATAAGGGAAACCACACCCTTCACTATAACACCCAAAAAAATGAAATACTTAGGAATCAATCCAACAAAGGAAGTAAAAGACCTATACAGTGAAAATTACATTACTCTGAAAAAGGAAATCGAAGAGGACTTCAGAAAATAGAAAAATATTCCCTGTTTATAGACAGGAAGAATAAACATCATGAAAATGGCCATTCTCCCAAAATTGTTATACAGATTTAATGCAATCCCAATCAACATACCACTTGCCTACCTCACAGAGCTAGAGAAAGCATTCCTGAAATTCATCTGGAACCAGAAAAAAACATAGAATAGCAAAGGCAATTCTGGACAGCAAAGGTAAGGCAGGAGGCATCACAATCCCTGCCTTGAAACCATATTATAAAGCTACTGTGATAAAATCAGCATGGTACTAGAATCAAAACAGACCTGAAGATCAGTGTAATAGATTAGAAGATATAGCCACAAGTACAAACACACTCAGCCACCTCATCTTTGACAAAGGGGCCAAACATGTACATTGGAAGAAAGATAGCCTCTTTAACAAATGGTGCTGGAAAAACTGGCTTTCTATATGCCGTAAACTAAAACTAGATCCATGTCTATCACCATGCACTAAAACAAAGTCAAAATGGATAAAAGATCTGAATATTAAAACAAGACACTAAACTTTCTGGAAGACAAAGTAGGTAAAAATCTTGATGACACTGGAGTAGGCAGAGAGTTCATAAACAAAAATCAAACTGCATAGTAAACACTTCCCAGAATGAACAACTGGAATCTCGTCTTACTAAAAAGTTTTTCCATGTCAAAGGAAATCTCCAACAGAGTAAAAAGAAAATCCATGAACTGGGAAAATATCTTAGCCAATTGTCCCTCAGACAAAGGACTTCTGTCTAAAACATATAAAGAATTAAAAGAAATCAGGGACCTAAAATTCAAGGACCAAATCCAAAAATGGGCATCTGAGATGAATACACACTTCTCAGAGAAAGAAATACAAATGGCAAATAAATATATGAAAAAATGTTCAACATCAATGGTCATTCAGGAAATGCAAATTAAAACAACACTGAGATTCCATCTCACTCCAGAAAGAATGACCAAGATTAAAAAATCAACCAATAACAAATGCTGGAGAGGTTGTGGGGAAGAAAGAACTCTTTTCCACTGTTGGTGGGTGTATAGACTGGTGCCACCACTGTGGAAATCAGTGTGGAGATTTCTCAAAAAGCTAGGATTAGAGATGCCATTTGACCCAGCTATCCCACTTCTGGGCATTTTCCCAGAAGAATTGAGAACATCATACCACAGTGACATTTGTGCACCCATGTTTATAGCAACCCAATTTGTAATAGCCAGATCTTGAAAACAACCCAAGTGCCCATCAATCAAGGAATAGATAAAAAAGATTTGGTATTTTCATACAATGGAGTACTACTGAGCTCTCAAGAAAGATTGCATTGAGACTTTTATAAGTAAATGGACATGACTTGAGACCATATTCACAAGTGAGATAAATGAACCTCACATGTGAAAATACCATATTGTCTCCCTAGTGTAAGAAACTGAGAAAGTATATGTGATCCAAAATCTACAAAAAATACTGTGTAAGGGTAAGAAACTGCTCAAAGAGCAAAAGTAATTGAGAAAGGGAAAAGGAGGAAAGAAGAAAGGGAAAAGGAAAAAGACATATATCTGTATATACATATATGTAAGATAACTAAAATATGTATACTACTGAATGTATTAGTTATTGAGAAAGATCAGTTAATACTCATATGATTAGATAAATTTTACATGTCTATATATGTTAATGTAAACAACCATGTTGAAGGTAATGATATGCAATATTGCAACCATTGTCAAGATCCTATCATCTTGTTTTGTAAACCTATAATGTTACTGTTGTGGATTTGCTGTTGTTGTTTGTTTGTCTCTTTTGCCTTTTGTCTTTCTTGTATGTGTCTTTTTTCTCTTAAATAAAAAAAATACCCATATCATTTTAATATTTAGAAAAAAGAAAAGAGAACAACGAAGTGGGAAAAATAAACCTACTGAATTTCAAGATTTATTTCACTGGTACAGTACTTAAGACTGTGTAGCCTTTTGAAGAGATAGAAATATGGTTTGATGAAATAGAAGACAGAACCACAAATCAGGCTCACATAAATACATCCAACTGACATGTGACACGGGTGCAACAGCAATTCACTGGAGGAAAGATACAGCCCAGTTCTGGGGCAACTGGATACACATAAGCAAACACATTAGAACTTGACCTAAGTGTCATACCTTATACTACAAAAAGTTACTCAAAATGAATAAGGGACTTAAATGGAAAACTATAAACATTTTAGAAAAATAGAAAATTAGAGATTGAGTATTTAGAGCTAGACAGTTATATTTGCTATTAAACATGTGACCTATAAAAAGAAAAATTCATGTTGTACATCATTCATCATCAAAATAAAAAAATTCCTGGTCTGTGAAAAAGCCTATTAATAAGACAAGTTACGGACTGGAGATAATAGTTTTTAAACAACAAACATTCTTCATATATCCTAGATACTAGTTCTTTGTCATATTTGTAAACCACATATACAACAAAGAACTAGTATCTAGGACATATAAAGAACCCTCAAAACTCAACAGTACAAACACAATACAATTAGAAAATGGCCTGAACAGTATAAAAACAGTACAATTAGAAAATGGACTGAAAAGGTGAAGGGGCATTTCATTACACGGAGATATAGATCACAAAGAAGCACATGAAAAGATGTCCAGCATCATTACCCTAAGAAAATGCAAATTGAAACTGCAGTGGGAGACCACAACACATCTATCAGAATGACTGAAATAAAAAATAGCAACAGCATTAGATGTTGGCAAGACTATAGCAAAGCTCATAATTTGCTGGTGTTAAATGGTAAAGCAATTTGGCAGTTGGAAAACAGTTTGGCAGTTTCTTAAAACATTAAACATTTAACTACCCTACTACCCAACATTTGCACTCTTGGGAAATCATCCCAGTTAAATGAAAACATGTTTACCAGAAAACCTTTACACAAATATTTATAGCAGCCTTATTCATAATAGCTGAAAACTGGAAAAACCCAGATGTCATACAGTTGGTGAATGGTTACACATCAGTGAACACTACCCAGGAATAAAAAGGAGCAAGCTCTTCATACACATGAGAACTTGAATAAATAACTAGAAAATTAGTGAGAAAAGCTTATCTAAAAAGGTTCCATACTGTATGCTTCTATTAATGTAACGTTGTTGACATGATGAAACTGAAGAAACATGGAACAAATTTGTGGTTGCCAGGGCTAAGGGGAAGGTGGGGGCCAGAGGGAAGCATGGCAGGATCCATATGATGAGATTTGTTTGGTTTCTTGATCCAAGTCATGAAGTCATAATACACTTTTGTGAGATGTTACCACTGGGGAAAACTGGGGAAAAGGCACAAAAGATCTGACTCTTTTTTTAAATTTTATTTTAAAGAGAATAAAACCAAACCAAATGAAACAGAATAAAACCAATCAAAACAAAACAATGAAAGTGATACAAAATTTCAAAACAAGATAATAGGAAATCAGCAATGGCTACCATAATGCCTCTTGTTATTTTCAAAACAGCTGCCCATGCCATCAGAAGTAATAAAATCAAACAAAACAAAACAGAATAAAACCAAAAAAAGTAAAACAATAAAAATGATACAGGACTTCAAAACAAGATTGTAGGAAATTAACAATGGCTATTGCCTTCCCTTTTTAGACCTTTCTTCCCTTTTCACTTTCACAATATCTATTGTACATTTTGGATCCCATGAATTCCTTTGGTTTTTTATACTAGGGAGACAACATGATGTTCACCTATGTGAGTCTAAACCTTTTCACCCATGAGCATGATCTCAGGTTGCATCCATTTAGCTAAAAGAGCCTTGTGATTATCCTTCTTCATAACTGAGTAGCTTTCCATTGTATAAAAATAGCTTATCTTTCTTATCCATTCTGCAGTTGATGGGTGAGTTACCCCTGATTTTTTCCAGGTCCACATCACATGGAACATTGTCTTTTCTCCTCCAACCTTCAGTCCATGAATTTTCTTTCAGGTCAAATGTGTTTCTTGTATACACCGTATTGATGGATCCTGTGTCCTGATCCACTCTGTTTCTTTTTTTTGGTGAATTGAAGCCATCTACATTAATAGTTATGACCAACATGCACTGGCTCATCTCTGCCATGCTATCCTCCTGCCGTTGGCCCCTCACTTTCCCCTACATTCAGTTGCCTGCCTTGCTTGGTGATGCCCCTCTGTTGCTGTTCCTGGAACTGTGGTCATCTTTATCTCTCTCTAGAATATCCTTCATCTTTGTAGCTCTGGTGGTTTGCTGGTCATGAATTTCTTCAGTTGTTCTTTGTTGTGGAAGTATCCAATTTCTCCACTAATTTTGAAAGATAGTTTTGCAGGGTACATCAATTCGGGTTGGAAGTTGTTTTCTTTCAGGATTTGAAACACTTCACTCCAAGTTCTTCTTCACTTGATCGTTTGTGTTGAGAAGTCTGTCATGGTTCTGATGGGTTTTCCTTTATAGGTGATCTGTTTTCTCTAACAGCTTTTAATATTCTGTTCTTGTGTTGAGTTTCTGGGATCTTGACTATTATATGTCTGGGTATAAATTTATTTTGATTATGGCTAGTTGTAGTTCTAAATACCTCACTTATCTGTATGTCAGGTCCTTTTTCCATGGTTGGGAAGTTCTCTGCTATTTCTTCTGTAAATAGTCTCTTTATGTCATTTGTGTTGACCACTGCTTTTTCACTGACACCTACCAGCTTTAAATTATTTGTCTTTGTGTCATGTTGCAGTCATGGAATTGTTACTTACTGGTTCCTTGTTATTTTTAAGAGATCTTTCCTTTTGTGATTGCTAGCTACAATCCTGTCTTCAAGGTCTGTAAGTCTATATCTTCTGTTGTGTTAAAGCAGTTTTGCCAGCTTTCAATGGAGTTTTTATTTCCTGGATATCTCTTTGAATCTGTTTCATGGATTGTAATTCTTCTCTATATAGTTTCACTCAAAGTTTTCATCATTTTCCTATGCTCCTCTTTTTTAATTTAGGTCTTCTTTAGATATGTTCAGCAATTCTTTCATTATATTAGTGATTTCTTCTTTTACCTGAGATATTATTTCTGATCTGATTGCTTTTACAGCCTCATGAAGTTCTTTTTTTTTTTTTTTTCGTCAGTTGCTATTCTTTCAGAAATTTTAGGTGTGTGACTTCCAGTTTATTCCACGTCATGTCTCCTAGACTTGTTCTGTGTTAACTGGAGGTCTGAGATTGCCTTTTTCTCCTTCATCTTGACATTTTCCTAGGTTCCTGTAGATGACCTGGTTGGGGTCCCAGATGCTTCCTGCACTGGCTGCCAGTCCATGGTGTAGGGGAATGGGCAGACACCTGGGTTTCTCCTAACCTAGGTTCCTGGGGAGGCAGTGCAGTGTGGGGTGGGCTTCTCCAGACATACGTGGCTACACTGAGACTCCCCTGATAGTGGTAGGCCTGCAGGGGCTTGACTGGCTGCTTTTCCTGGCCTATGCTGGTTACCAGTCCCCAACAGTGGTCGTCAGGCTCACAGGGTGTGGCTGGCTGGTCTTCCTGGCCCTCACTGGTTACTGGTCCCTAATGGTGATGGCAGCTGGCAGGTTCATGGGGGTGTGGCTCTGATTATTTCTTATAATTGCATTGGGATCTAGAGTTCTTCAAAGTACATATTTTAATTTAAAAATAAATCTTTTGTTTTTTAAAACTCAGCGTGCACACTGGTTTGTAAAAATGTCTTTCTTTCACCCACACAATGATGTGTGCATCCTATTTGTACTGCTTAGAGCATATCTTCTATAATCCATTGGGTAATTACTTTTGTTAAAATGAATCAAATCACTTTGAAGTATTTTTTTTAAAGAAGAACCTAAATGTGGGAAAGAACTCTTACTCATATTTAATTTTGGACATTTGAATTTGACATAAGTATTTCTGAAATATTAACGGATAAATATTTGAAACATTCAAAAAATAATTTTTGCAAAATACTATTGACTATTTTAGTGCTGGGAGAAGCTTTTATGAGGATAAAGTACTCAAAATGATCTTACATTCTTCAATGTCTTAATGAATTCAGAGCTATTGAACACTTTTATTAAGACTAGAATAAACCCCAAAACTTTATTATCGTCTCATGTTTATACATAGTCTTTTCAATGCAGGTTTAAATAACTTGCATGAAGAAACTAACTCATAAGAAGAAAGGTATATTAAGATTCTCCACTAAAAACTTTACATTCACCTTTATATGTGTACATTATAAAGAATACACTAACAGATTTATAATGTCCTCAATTAAAGTAAGCATATATGTTAATCCATAGTCAATATCTTTATATAACAATGAAATAAAGCAAAGGCATAAAAATAGGACAGATAAAAGTTTAAAACTTTTTCTGCCTTTTTCTTACCAAAATATCTAGTGTCTATAAAAATTTAATGCACAGAAGAATTTGACTCTATTCGTCCCCATTTTTTACCTACTTGTATTTTCTTTCAATACTTTCTTTAAAACAATGTTGACATTTAAAAACAATTAATGCTATCAGTATACTGTAGAGGAGGTATATTGCTCATTGGTATAAGGATAATGAACTCTGCTCAACTAAGTTTTACTTTTTTGAGTTTTCTCTATATAGTGTGGTGCCCTGACATGTGGGGGATGTAAAATCAATTTAAAATTGCATACACCTGCATTTTAATTTCAGCTTTCCCACTTGTCAACAGTGAGACCGTCTCTGCATCTCAAGTCTGAAAAAGTAAAAGAGCAAGGACTACCTTTAATATCAACATTAGAGACTTAAAATGAAATAACAAATCTCTGGTATCTAGCAGAATGCCCACTCCTCTTAAATATTCTGTATGCACTCATACCCCCTTTAACTCCCTTGTAGTGATTATGTATTTTTCTTTCTGTACTTGGCCATAATCTATAAACCAAAAGATTGGTATTTTGCTTATTTGAAGACAAGATTTTCAATGTCTTTAGAACAAGTCTTAATAATTTTAACACCATATTCAGAACTTAAAAAAACTTTTTGTATTTTTGTAGTTAAAATATAGACAAAAAAAGAATAAATCTGCAGCAATGTTGAAAAACAAGGAGCGTTGCTGTCACAGGCATTTGGGGAGTTCTGAACATTAAAACCAAATATTGTTAGGTATGGACAAAAATCAGAGGAATTGATTTCTGATCCAACACAGGGATATGAAGAGAGGACGTCATTGTAACAGTGAATAGACTTGGTATTCTTATCAGAGCCCTGTGAAAAATCTCAAACTTGAGCCACTGGACATGGTTATCAAAGTCAGAAGGAGTAGGCAGAGCAACTACAGAACGTCAATGCCTTATACGTGGAGAAGTTGACCTTGCACTTTGCCCATCAGATGACATTTTCTGTCTGGATAAACTGAGGAGCCTGAGAAGTTCCTAACGTGAGGATTGGGGCAGGAGAGGGAAATGGGGCAGCGCCCTTGGTGTTCACAAATGAATAACCAAGAGTGCCAGAGCCATGAGAAAAATGAAAAACCAAGGAGAGAGAAACTATGCTCAATGAACAAAGTAAGTAACCCCCAAGAAAATAAAATGTCAGAAAAAGATTTTAATCAATTTTCTCAGAAAGATACTTGTATGAGTTCTGTAACTTC
>RJWM01019605.1:0-38674 GCA_004363535.1 Dasyprocta punctata | reverse complement strand
TGTTCAATTACAAACTAAGATACGGACAACGAGACCAAGAACAAACGAAGGAGCGATTATTTAAGCGTAGTTAACGGTACCTTATTATAACTGCTGCACAACAAGCTGTGCAGAAATTTAAACTGAAGATCACTGCCTACTGTTAACTCCAGATGACTTGTGCCTTCCATTGACCCAGAAACGTCTTCAATCAACAGAGAAAATTCGTCAACAGTTACAATGAAGATCTGAGTGAAAGAACTATTTTTCGTGGAAAGAAAGCTGACTTGAGAGTCCTGCTGAGTTGTACCTCTTCCTTTTTTCCCACTAAATTTTGGGCAGGCAGAAACAGTTTGGCTGCCTTAACTACTTAGTACATCCTACATTTGAAATCATTGTACAGGACAAACAAATATCAAACTCAGACAGGTAAAAATGGAGGAAAATAAATGGCAGGGGTCAGAAATAATACATATATATTCATATATAATAAATGAATATATAATATATAAATATATTATTAAATAATACATTACATAAATATTGCATAATTTATAACATTTTAATATGTGATATATAAAGATATAACAGCATATTTTAAAAGTATAATACATATAATATATATCAATATATACTATATATCAAAATATGTACATAATTGTATGATGTATTTAATATATTAAATATAATATATGAAATATGTATAATATGTAAAAAAATATATATATATAGCTATGCCTCAGTATTCAGCTGGGGATTGGTTTTAGAGTATTGCTGCGACATGAAATTTTGAGATTGCTCAGGTACCTTATATAAAATGACTTAGTATTTGCATATAACCTACATATATACTCTTGTTCACTTTACAAATCCTTAGATTATTTTAATACCTAATACAATTAAATGCTTTATAAAATATTGCTATTGTCTGTGCAATTTAGTAAATAATATCAATTTAAAAAACATGTTTATATACACATATTTTTAAAAATATTTTTGATCTACAGTTGGTTGAATCTGCACATCTGGAAATAATAGATGCAAAATTCTCTCCATGCATTTGTGTATGTGTGTTTGTGTGTGTGTTGTACATATATATATATATATATAATACAAATTATACATCATATATAATCATATATTAAATATGTATATATGCATATACATATACAAAATTGCATTTAAAACTTAACAGTCAATTTATTCTGTATAACCATCCTAATGAAATAGAAATTTTGCCATTATGATGATCAGAGTTTGATGAGATCTAGTTCAAACTCCCATCATGACTAGCTAGGTTGCTACAGTATCCTCTTACCTGTATTTCTGCATGTCTCTAGCTCACCAGAACCCATTGTCCATTATTAAGACAGAAGCATTGTTTAGAATTATGTTAGCTCCAAACACTTTGTCCCTTAAACTGACCAAGGACTTTGACATTGTATTTTTTCTTCATTCTAAATTTTTTGGCACCATATTTTAGTATTTTTTTTTAATCATGGCCTATGAGCTACTACAATATCTGTCCCTTTTAGATTTCTCATGACCTCATCAGCATCTCTGCACTGGAAACAATGGAAGCACAGTGATGGAGGAGTTTGCACTCCATGTAATAAAACACATAATAAAAACAGCTGTCTCATGGATTCTAGAATAGGTGTTTCTAAAAGGTACCTGTAAAATGACCCATATAAAATACATGTTTGAATGAAAGCATTTAGCAAAGAAAGGAACAACGGACTTAAAGTCATTCAAGTGATGATAGTCCTTGCACATTTTCTTACAGAATTTGTAAAGGTGACAAATTAATTGCTTTGAGGAACATCAGGGATAGAAGAAGAATTCTAGGTGCATCTATGCATATTCATTATGCTGTCTAATTTATTAGCATGTTTACCACCAAAATTGCAGAGAAAATTATATTCTATATCAGACCCAAAGGGAATTTCATCTTCCTGGCTTGGCAAGGCACCAAAGGAAAGCACATTAAAGAGAGGAATTGCAGTGTCGGTCATTAATATTTAAAGTGATATAGAAGTTGGTGCTTCTTAAAATGAATACTGCTCGCCCTTGCAATGAAAAATTAAATCCATTCTACTCATTCTGCACTTGCAATCAGAAACCCGGAGCAGAGCAGCATTGCCTCAAAGAAACCATGATTAAACAAACATGGAAAGGATTTTCTCACTGTGAATTCACGCTAGGGTGATTCCTTCTAATGTTTTCTCCTCTGGCACAAAAATAACAAAACAGACTTTGACTTAGCTCTAGTTATTTTTTTATTCAGTGAAATTAAGAAGTGATGATTTCCTAAAAAATTCAAAATTATTCAGTCAACATTAGTATAAGGATATTTTTTCAGAGTACCCATTCCATAAGACATCCTAGAAGAAAAATATTACTCTGTAGTTTTAATGAAGCTCAAAAATACTGCAAAAACATTTTTCTCTTAGAATTTCACAAGGCATATTAGCTTTGAATGGGTTTTAAACAGTTCCACGTTAAAGAATTCTTCTCAACTTTGTGTAGCAGAGCATTTCAAACTTGGGTGAATATGGTGGGCATTTTTGTTGTTGGTGTTAATATAATGATTAGCAAATGATTTACAGAGGGACTAACCCAATTAAAAAAAATTTGAGAGTGGGCGATGTGGGGTCAAAGTTAATATTAACTTCTTAATCTTTACTCCAAGTTTAAAATAATAAGGTTATAGTTAATGTATACACTAATGTCACTGTATGTGCAAATATTCAAAATGAAGATTCTAGTTTGTCTTCAGGAATATATAATTGTCACACCAAAAATAGTAGAAGAAGATTGGTATTAATTACTTTGAAATGTATATTGGCTAGTAATTAAACATGCCATATAAATCTACCAGGAAAGACCATTCATGCATCACTTTCCACATCCTTTATTCATGTATATATGACATTTTATGACCACTGAAGAAAAGTGGCAGAAAGCCTTGAGTTATAGCAGAAGATCACCTCCATTTGGTGTTCAGAAGTAGTATATGTACATCATTGCGATCTATCTACTACGCTGTCCCTTATTAACTTAATGAACTATGATGCTCCTTTGACAAATGGAGATAAGTATTTGAGGTTTTAAGGGTTTAATTTTTAGTAGCTAAGCTAAAGGAACAAATGGATTCCACACATGGTTCACACACGACATAGGTCTACGGTATTCCTGAGTTTCAAAGCCAAACAAATTCCTTTAGAGGAAATGCTTCAAAAATAGGGAAAGTTGCACATTTTAAATTTAAAAATTTTAAAGCCCTAATGCTATTTTTATGAAGCGTGGAATTTCCAAACTACTCAAACTACTTCAAAGATATCATTTCTTGATGGATAAAATCAAGACGCATCAATGGATTGTTACAAAATACAGATATAAAGTAAGTATGCTCTGATTTTATAAATGAGCTAAAATGATTGGGAAAATGCAAAGAGACACATAAAGACATCTGTAAGAATGATGCTCAAATATGTATGAAGTTGCCTCAATCAGCTATTGTGATAGAATCTGGGGAAGAGGTGTTGCATAGAGACTTTAGGTCTTATTCTCACTTCAAAAAAAAATAAATAAAGGTCTGGGTTTTCTAATCTTTTTCATACCTTAGGTTTCATATAAGGTTTTATTTATATTCTTTAAATGGTTTTAACTACATTAGAAAACATACAAACCAGTAGTTCCAATTATTTACAGATGAGAAAAATAAAGCCATCAGAAACAATTGCTTTCTAAGGTCATAAGAGGACCTTACTAGATAGTGAAGATTTAGTCAGGGAATCTAGCACCATGTTGACCATTGCCTGTACATTTCTTTGTGATTTCTCATGGTGTCTGCAGAAACTTTCTTAAGAGCAGACCAAGACAAGTTCTCTCATCCATCTTAACATTCTAGCCTTAGATGAATCACTTGCTGCTATTTTGTGTCTAAACAGTTGAGAGATTTCATAAATGAGAAAGACCATCGGGTATTGGAGAAGGCACATCATTTTTTCTCTCATCTCTTCCATGTGACTGCCTTTATTCTATCACAATGTATATTTTAAATACCTTTATTCCGTAAGTCCCAGCCAAATCTCAGTTCAATGTTATTAGAGATTCTGGAGGCTTAAACAGGAAGTACTCTTTCCTCTTGGAAATCAGACAAGGGTGGGGAGCATTCTTGAACTCTCTTCTATCTCTCTCTCTCTTTCTCTGTTGTCAAAGCCACACAAACTATGAGACATTTAATTTACTGATATATACTTTTCATCTTAGAAAAAGACAAAACTTTGAAAATTAAGATGGCATAAAATGAATAGAAAAGAAAATAAATTGTTGCTCTCATGGAAAAACAATAGTAAATGTCTCAGTTCTGAGTTCTTGGAGTTATCTAAGCTTTATATTCTGTCTGTTTTGAATCCCATCATTTTACTGTTTTGGGAATGCACATGATTGCAAGGAGAAATATAAAGGCCAGTGGCTCTTAGTAGCAATAGCCCTTCATTTGGGGGCAGAGGAAAGGGGCCTGCTTAAAAGAAATTGGGGAAAAATATTGTAGCAGGTAAAGAAAGAAGCTTCACCTTAACATTTGCTCTGGGTTGACAAAGGCATTCTAAAAACAGAATTATTGTAGGGAGATACAGAATTAGGGAAGTGGGGTGAGAGAGACATTGTTCTGGGAAGGAGATTACATTGTTCTTTCTCACATTATAATTATCTCTTTCTGACTAATAGCTTGAGACTGAAAATAATAGGGCAGAAAATAAATGGATACATTAGCAGAGCAAATATGAGCAGGAATGTTGGTCTAAATTATATCCCTGAAACAAATATATTTCTGAAAGTAATCTGAAAAATGTAGCATATAGATAGTTGGATTGCTTGGCAAGATATGGACCTTCGAGTTTCTCATGTGTAAAAGTTAAACATATTTATCCTAAAAGTGATCACAATATATCAAGGTATGTAAATCAGGAAAAAAATTATGTTGGTAGTTCTACTCAGTTTGTGCATATATGAAGAACACTTTCTCAGGAATAAAATTTATTATATGAATCTCTTATACTAATGATAATTGTTTGTCTTTCCAAAGTAATGTGGTTATTGGCTTTTTTATGATAGATGCTGGCAGTTGAAATGAAGTCAATCTGGGCGTGTGGCATACGCCTGTAATCCCAGCACTCAAGAAGTCAAGCAGGAGGATTGCTGGGAGCTGAAGCCCAGCCTGGGCTACATAGAGATTTCAAGGGCAGCATGGGCCACATAGCGGGAAATTATCATAAAAACAAAACAAAACAAAAAAACTGAAATGAATTTAAATATCAAATATGTTCCTTCTACATTCTCCCATTAGATTTAACCATGTGAAAAATACATTCTTAAGGTAAAATAGTTAAACATTGACGATTTCATATGGTTCAACCTAGTATGAAAGACATGCTTAAAAAAAAAACATGTTCGATGACATTTGCAAAATTCTTAAACTACCAAACCTATTTCTACCAACATATCTTTCCATTGAAGGTTTGAATACATGTTCTAATTAATATGTCTTAAATCAAATTTGAGGACCTGCAATATCTACATTCAGCTGTTTACATAATTAGATGTAATCAAAATCAAGCTGGCTTAACTATAGAAAAATGATGCAGATAAACTTTGAAAGGTTGCAATAAATTAGCACGTGTACCTTGCTTCTTTACAGAATAGGGTTTTGTTTCTGAATGGGTATCCAGAAAATTAATTGCTTCCAATAATATGTAGTATATTTAATCAATGCTAAGTGCTACTACACAACATTCTTCCTCTTTTAATTAAGTTAGGCTCTCATATTCTCATAAAAAAGCACATAAAAGCAAGTTGAATTACATGAGTAATGTCAGAGTCATCATGTGAAATTTCAAACCTTTTGTCCTCCTGGCTCGAGACTTGTGGTTATATATTCACTGGTAAATAATAACATCACTTCATGACAATCTTTTTAAAAGGAGTCTTGTTTTGATGATTAATAAGTCACCAAAAATCATGTTTTCCTCCAGAGTGCAGATTTTCTACAAGGCTACACCTCTTGGGTTGAGGCATCATGACCACCTAAGCACAGTGCAATTGTGCAGAATAGAAGTCTCAGAATTATTGTTTTGTGAAGTGGTTCTAATTATGTGCTCTTAAATGTTAGGCTTATATAGAATTTTCTTTACATTTCAGATCATAGATACTGGTGTTGTTTTTGGCCTAACTTTAATCCTCTATCTTCCAACCTCAATTTCTGACAGGTTGGATCTATAAGGAGGATTGTGGATATTTTGAATTGAGTCCACACTCAAACTTTGAAAGGTGGCAATGAGAGAAAGGGGGGATTAGGGATAGAAAGATATTAAGTTCCTCATCACCGATGGCAATGCACAACATTGGCACAAATTACGTAAATCCATAAATTTAACTTCCTTCATTTAAATTAAAGATAAAAATAATATCTATTTAATGGTTAAGATTTAGAAAAAGACTTTAATTCTTCAGTATAGGTTATATGGTATTGGTGAAAGAAATCATAGATACTAAGATGAAAATGCAAGATCATTAAACAAAGATCTGTAAATAGTTTCTTTCAATACTTATTAATTATATGATATTTTCTCTGAAAGAGAATCAAAAATTATCAAGATTAGGTACTGATATAGATTATATATACCTATGTGTGTGTGTGTGTGTGGTTGTGTGTATGCTAATTCCCCAAAACAAAGGTAATTATTATGTATCATAAACATATACTAGCAAAAATGAAGAAAAATAAAAAGTGGTCAATATTTGCATTCATTATTTCAGTGCTTCATCTCCTACCTAGTCTCATGAAAGCATGACGTCTCATTAGAGAGGTAACAGTGATTGGATTTATGTGAGTTCTATTTTCTATTGCCCTAACTTCATTTTTATAGTGTTCCTTTCCATTTTGTTGAAGCATGAAATAATTATCAGTGATTCGCATGTATATTAGGAGCATTTCAAATATCTAAATATGTATAAAATAATATAAGGAATACTACCACTAGCCTAAAAAGGCATGATTTAGTAGATCGTACAATTGAAAATGAGAATGTAACTTTAAAAAAACAGAATAGGGAAAAATATCAGAATGTTTCTTACCAGTTTGACCTGTTAATGATTGAGATCAGTGAAATCTTAATCAAGTAAGTTATTGGAGAGATACAGAAAAATCAATTTTAAAGTCTGTTGAAGGAAGCAAAAGATCCAGAATACATAGCACAAAATTTAAGAAGAATGAAGTTGGAAGGCTGGCATTACCCAACTTCAAGAATCATGATGTAGCTGTAGTAATCGTGATAATGTCAAATAGGTGAAAGATAGACGGATGGGTCAAGGCAAAAAAAGAAGGCCCAGAAACAGACCCACATACATACAATTGACTAGTGTGTAGCAAAGGAGCAAAGGAAATTCAGTGAAGGAAAAGTAGTATTTTTAAACAATAGTGAAGCAACTCAATATGCACATGCCAAAATATTTAATCACCCATCTTAGAAATTTCATAAAAGTTAACAAAAACATTAAGACTTAAATGTAAATCACAACTTCAAGCTCTCAGAAGATAACATGGGAAAAAATATAGATGATCTTGGTTTTAATGAAACCTGTTTAGAATCAGGATCAAAGTCATGATCTTCAAGAAGGAGAAGGAGAAGGAGAAGGAGAAGAAAGAACTGATAAGCTAGACTTCCTTAAAATTGAAAACTTTCACTTGGTAGAAGGCAACATAAAGGGAATAAGAAGACAATCCATAGAATGAGAAAACATGTTTGCAAAAGGTCCATTTGATAAAAGAATGTTAATCAAAAAACACAAAGTATTCACAACAGGAAAATAAATAGCACAAGCAAAAAGTGAGCCAAAGACCTTAATGTGTACCTTACACACAGAAGACAGACATATAAAAAAGAAGCACATGAAAATACATTCATAATGCTGTCTCGGAATGCAGCTCCATGGTAGACCACTTGCCTAGCATGCACAAGACCCAGAGTTCAATTCCCAGCACTGCAGAACAAACAAACCCTGGAAAAATTCCATATCATGTATCAGCAGAGAAATACAAGTGTGGTGAATTAACTAATTGTCAGCTTGTAAAAACAAGCTGAAATGAATCAGCATGGCTCTGGGTGTACAAGGCCCACCTGAGGATTCTTGCCAACAACATAAAAGGAGAACTAGAGGGGAAGGTGGCGTGCTGTTGATTCTTCTGGAGAAGCATGTCACACTGGCTTTCCTGACGTGAACTCAACTGTTATCGTCAGAGGAGCTCCAGTCCTTGCCATCGATGAGGATGGCTGTGGTTCTCTTCAGGGAACCTCTGGCCCTTAACTTGAGTGTCGCTTCTTGGCTCCAGTGCAAATCCCTCAGCCTGCTAGCACAGATCTTTCTTCCCGCTGATGCAGACTTTCTAGCTGCCACCACTGACCTTTGGGACTTCCCAGTGCAGAGCTTTGTGATACATTTATATGAGAAATTGTCATGGGCTCTAGTCATCTAGCTGGACTCATGGAGGATGTGGCCATGGAATCCAGGCCCTCAGCTAGATTCTTTGGGTCTCTAGTGTGTGAACAGATCTCCTGCAAACTTTTACATTTGACTCTTTGTGTGAATATCATAAAATAATTCTACAAATTATGTCTTGTATTAAATCTTTTCCCTTGTAAAACCTGACTACAACAGAAAGCTAATACAAAAATGAGATAGATACCACTAAACCCTATCAAAATGGGCAAAATCTCAGACACTGAAAACAACAAATTCTGATAGGAAATGGAGCAACAGAAACTTATTCACTGCTAATGGGAGTATAATAGCAATGTCGCTTTGTAAGAGAGTTTGGCAGTTTCTTGCACAACTAAACATTCTTATCACATGACCGAGCAAACAAACTGCACAGTATTTACCTCAAGTTGCAAAGTTACAGCTACGTCAAATCTGCATATAGATGTTAACAATAGCTTTATTCATAATTGTCAAGGCTTGGGAGCAACCCAAATGCCCTTCAGGAGGTGAATGGATAAGTGAATTATGATATATCCAGATATTAAAACCTTATTCAGCAACAAAAATAAATGAGCCATGAAAAGACATGGAGGAAATTTAAAAGCATATTAATAAGTGAAGGAAGCCAATCCAAAAAGGATTGATGATCTATGATGTCAACTCTATGACATTCTAAAAAACTAGAAAGATTTGGAAACAGGGAAAAGATAAATTGCTAACTAGGATTAGGGAAAGAGAAAGGAAAACTCAGCAGAACACCTAAGGATTTTAATGCCACAAATATAGTCTGTAAGATATTGTAATGATGGATAAATGTCATTATATATTCGTCCAAACCCATAAGATATACAACACCAAAAGTAAACCACAATATAAACTATAAACTTTTTGTGATAATGATGTGTGTGTGTAGGTTAACTGACCATATAAAGTTTGTTCCTCTCGTGAGTTGTGCTGGGTGAGGTCAGGGATTCTATGGGATATGTCTGTAATTTCTTCTCAGTTATTCACTAAACATAAAACTGCTCTTAATAATCAAGTCTGTTTTAAAAAAGGAGGAGCAGAGAAGAAAAAATGATACTGTTGATAGGAACATAGGCAAATACCAAAAAAATATGACAGTGAATGAAGTAGATCAGTATTATAGAGCTGTAATATTATTTAAGTGACAAAAAGAAAAAGGAAATCTTAATGAAGGGATATAAAATGCTTGAGGTCCACCAATAACGTGGTCAGATAAATTTCAAACCTGGTTTTCTGACTTTAAACCCAGTGTTCTTAACTACTTGCCATGCTGCCTCATTAGTTTGAGAATCTTGCATGTATGCTTTTACTAAAAATGAAAAAATAAAATAAAATCAGGATTTCTCTTGGGGATCTGATCTCCTTCTCGGACCATCACCAAGTACACTAGCATGATCTATATGGAGCCTCCATTTTGGAACTTATTGGGCATTAATGACTCCACTTATATTTATGATAAATTGACATTTAGCTCAGGAAATTGCAAAGGACTCTGGATGCAATGTAAATCAAATATACTCAGGCTGTAGTATCATCTGTCTTATAATCTTTGGGGAAAATAAAGATATAAAAGGTCCTAGAAATATCTAATGACAAGCTAAAACATAAAATGCAATGGAGTTACATGCTTCCAAGATAATATAGACTTGAGTGATAGGATTGGGGAGTTTATTAGATAATTCCTTGAAGTGTTGCTTAAACTGAGATTGAGTGAAAGGAAGGAGTTAATTAGATGAATTAAAAGAAGTATTTCACCCTGGGAATTAGCATATGCAAAGAACATCTAATTGGAATAAAAGCAAAGGAGCTTGAGCATGTTGCTGACCTACAGAAAGGGAATTAGAACAGGGTATATGAGAAGACCAGACAGGAAGGAAAGGTAGTTCATGTAAAGAAACTTTTTAAACAGGTATTCTATGTTTTGCATCACCATTTTCTATTCCACATTCACGAATCTTATATATTCATAGTGGTAATCTCCTAATGAGATCAGATCAGAGAATTATTTACTGGGCTCCTCCACAGATATTATTACAGTATTAGGCACCCGTGATATTAACGAGTTGGTATTAAAAATCAATTACCAAACTATCTCATGATATAAGTGGCTTGAGTTTAAATCAAAAGAGACTGTGATAAAATTTTGGACAGTTTTATCACTAGGTATTTTTCCAGGAAATACAGCTCTGGCCTTCAAACAGTAAGACGGCAGTGACAGTTATCACATGCAGCAGGCGTGAATGAAGATTCACCTCACCGGCAGATGGACGTCATCAGGGCACAGTGTGTCTCAGATTCACTGGATCATGTTTGGAAAAGAGACATTTTGACTTCCCCTTGACCGCTGTTTCCATTTTTGCTAATGTTCCAATCGAAAAAATCTGCTAAATCTTAACTATAATCCACTCTGTCTTCTCAAACTTCTGCTAGCAGTTACAGAAAATGTACAGCAACTTTCTGCACCCTCTTTTCTACACATGTATAAAGCTCCACAGTCAGTCTTGATTTCAGGTTCACTGCCAGAAATCGGAGACACTGAGGATATTTACACGATTTAATCAGTCATTTTGAAGTTTTAGGTCTGAGCATTTTGCTTTGCACTTCCTTAGAAGTACCATATTCTACTTATCCAGATAGTTCCTGTCATTAATTCTCTCTCTCTCTCTCTCTCTCTCTCTCTCTCTCTCTCTCTCTCTCTGTGTGTGTGTGTGTGTGTGTGTGTGTGTACTAGGGATCAAACCTGGGCCTCATACATTCTAACCAAGTGGTCTACCACTGAGGTATGCTCCCAGCCTACTTGCGATTAACTCTTGAAAGGAGAAAGGCAAATTCTATGACTCAATTTCTTTTTGCGTGTGAACTGCAAAAATTAATTGATTTCAAAACCTCTTGGTGACTTTATAGGCAAAAATTGTACATGAATTTCAATATGCAGCCACAATATATGCTTAAAGTGATTTAATTCTGTCTCTGAATTCTACTTTATATTCTGAAATCTGTAACTAAAGCTACTGACTAAATATATTTTTAGTGTCATTAGGAAAAATAGTGATTCATGAATGCAGTTCTAAGGGAATAATTTTATTTAATGTCAACTGATGATTATATCATTCCTATGTGCTAGTCTGTATCAAATCTGATTTCCTTGAGGAACTATATTTCAACTGTAATCAGAAAAAAACATCTTATGGTAAATAGGCTTCACTGAAAACTCATTCAGACCAATGATAATTGGTAGCATTTATGATATATCAAGATACATATCCCTATACATATACAGACTTTATAGTACTCTCATTCCTAGTATTTATGAAAACACTAATCTAAAAGAAAGTTTAATTTTAATTTAAAATGATTAATATATGGGCAAAAGGATCTGTCCCTCATATCAGAGGCTGTCCATTTCCTGGAAGCTCAACATCTTGTTACTGGAGTTTTAGAGCAAACGCCCCAGCGGCAGGTCTCTCAACAGACCAGACGTGGTCATTCATCTCAAAATACTAATCAAGGAGAGGAGTGAAGGCAAGGGTGAGGAAAGAAGCTTCCATTAGCATGGCTATGGTGCACAGGACAGAAAGGAGGCTCCGTACCTACCTTTCAGGGATTGACAGAGCTCAGGGATTATATAGAAAAGCGGAACAAAGGCAAAGGTTGGGGTTTTGCATAGCTGGCAGCATAGGTAACTGTGATCCACCCATGGTCAGGGTGATCAATATCTCAGGGCTGCTTCTGCAGAATTCTGGGAGAGCCATCATCACTTGAGGGGCAATTCAGTTTCCACTGTGAAATAATCATTCCTGCTGGGTGGAGGGAAGGTCTCTTTACCTGTCATGAGGTTCCTGCATGGGGGGCACATTTCACCATGGGTGGTCTGACAGGCTTTGCTTTTCCTGGAATCTGAGCTGACTGAAAGTTTAGGGCAAAGACTACAGCTTCTAAACACAGTTTTAGTGGGTTTGGGACTGGACATTATAAAAACCAGCTACTGGATGACCCTGCAGATCCTGAAAATCACTTCAATTACTCTGATCTTCCTGTCTTCAAACTTGATGGGAGATAAAACGGCCAGCAAAACTTTAGACTAATAAACCTCAAATTACAAGAACTGAGACAGACTCTCCTTAAATAATCAACGGTGCTTACATTCAGAACTGAGCAGAAATCTCACCAAAATTTTTAAGGTGATAAAGGAGACAGATGCAAAAATGAAAGCAGAGATGCCAAACTTCACCCTGATTTTAATTTCCTATAGAGCATTTGCAAGTCCTCCCTCTAAGGCCTGGTTACCTCACGATTCCTTCCTTGTTGAACTTGCACATATTTTAACTTTGGTTGTGTCCCAATCACATCTTTTTTCAGAGGGACAACAACATACAGCATTTTTTCAAGCTTTGTGCTTCATACACAGCTGAAGAAGTTTATCTTGGTTTGGAGAATATATACATTTGTGACATATGACAAAAGATGAAAAGCAAAGGAAAGCAGAGGGTAGCAGACCAAAATTCAAGCATAACAACAACCTCAGCACAGACTGACCTTAATGGAGACATAGAGTATCTAAAAATTACTTAGCCTCTCTTCTCTCTCTGTCTCTCCATTTCTGTTTGATTTTGCACATCATAGTCCCTTGCCTTCCTACGTCCAAAGTGAGCCAGTATTGCAAAATAACTCAGAATCATGAAAAAAAAGAATAATGCTCCTATTTGTTCTTCTTTATAGATGATATATGTTCTCTAGCCTCAAAAAATTACCACAAATTCAATGTCATCGGAAATTAGAAGTCCGAAATCCCCTTCAGCTTCACTGAGAAGGAGTCATCAGGCCATATTCTCATGAAAACTCTAGAGAGGGACCTATTCCTTTGCTTTATCCAGCTTCTGGGACTCTATTCCTAAAATTCCTTGGCTCGTAAGCCCTTCCTTCCTCTTCACAGACAGAACTGTAGCATCTTTTCTGTCTGAAGCTGCTTCCTTCTGCTTCCATCTGCTTCAGTCAGATGGTTTTCCTCTCTTAGGCAATGCAATCTCTCATCTCGAGATCTCATCTGCAAAATGCCTTTTGTGATAGAAGCTGAATTCATAGGCTCTGAGGTTAAGACTCAGATTCCTTGGGTGTCATTATCCTCTAGCTGGTGAGGAAGTAGATACTTCACTCACATATTTCTGATTCCAGTCCATCATGATTTAGAGTCTGTTCTTGGTAGTAAAGATGACAGTGAACATAAACCAAAGAATCTTCTTTCTTTCTCTAGATGTGCTTTGCCATTTCTCCTTTTCTCTGGAATAACACTGGGGCATTGTCTCCTTCACATTACTTAATAAAGATCAGGTTGCAATGACCTTCCATATTGGTTGAATTTTGAGATATTCATAACAGGTAGAGCTTTAAATATGTTACGCTTCAGAATAGTTATCAAGTTCTTGAAAGCAAACTATCCATAGTAAGAGTCGCAGTGCATACCCAGTTCCATTTTAGTATGTATTAAAGGGATTTGGTGGTCCTTTTAGATTACCTGAAGAATAACCCTCCATGTGGCTAATCTTTAATTCTACCCTACGTTTTCTTATTTTCAGTATTTCTATTGAATCAACTTACCTTCCTAAAACTTTGGCCCATGGCCTTGTCAATAGAATGAATTAAATTAAATGAGTACTTCACTATTGTAAGTGTTCCTATCTAAATTTTTTTGGCTTACTAGACACTGAGTTAAAAAAAAAAAAGAAGGTAAACATACACATTTTTGTTTAGCTTTGCTTAATTAGTGTTTAGGGATTACTTTTTAAAAAATTATGGTTTAATTGTTGACTTTCCATCTATATCACTCCTACATACTAACAGTAAAGATCTTCCCTTTGATTATACACCTACCATCTATTAGAAATGGATTGGCCTGCTTCTGACTGTCAGAGAGGAGGGTGCAGTTAGCAGGTTGTACCTACTTAATTATTGGCCTCAGTAATGAAAGGAAATAATTAAACACAATGATTTTAAAAGGGTCACATTTAAAATCTCATAAAGAATTATGTAAAGCACACTGAGGCATTTCTAGTTTGATGTTCTGTTTAGAAACTGATCAGACATCTACAGTGATACTGTCTGTGCTGTCTGTAAATCATTATATTCTAATATTTCCTCAGTTTTCAGATAGGACCGTATGGAAAGAGACACCATCCTACTCATTCTCTAGCACATGACAAATTTAGTAAGTATTCACTGGAATTCAATTTGGTTTAAGAATCTCAAAGCAAAACCAAGAGGAGAAAAGAGCTGAATCAGAGCCACATATTTAAAAAGAGCAGAAAAATAAGTACGTATAGAAGACACAAAACACACTTGAGACTGCGATTGATTGTTGAATGCAGTAAGAAAATTCAGGTGAAATAAAACTTTATGATATAAGCCAGATACCAGAGGGAAAAGAGCCTAAAACAAAATTTATCGTTGGTTTTCACATCAAATTGTTCAAAACAATAAATTAGACTCCATTTTAAAGAAATCTTTCTGAATAATGTGTCTGAGTCAAACTGATCCTTGTTTTCATCAGTTTAGTTTCCCCAATCTAGATGTGAGAGAAAATGACTTGATGCAATGAAATCAGCAAACATAAATTTCCCTAGAATTTTAAATCCAAACATTGGATATGACTTGTCTATAAGGTAGTACTTCCTATTGTTCTGGTTAGGTGGGAATTTTTTTTTGGCACTCTCCATGATTTTCAAAATTATTTTTGTCTTTTAAGTAGGAATGTCATGGAGTGTGTGTGTGTGTGTGTGTGTGTCTGTGTGTGATATTGCTGTTCAACTGGTATATTAATTTTCTGTTTTGAGGAAGAAATACAACGGAGGTAGCACTTCGTAAGTCTTTAAATGCATTCATGAATGTTCAGAATAGCAGGAATTGAGGTCCAAGTTTCCATCAGGGGCCTAGGTCCTGTGCATTTGGTCTCTGGGATGCTACTAAAGAAAAAAAACTACTACTACACAATTACATTACTGTAGAAACTGGGCAGCAAGTATTGTCACTGATGCTAATGAGAAATACAATGAATTGTCAGTGCATAATGCCACCTCTTTTAAAGGATCCAGTCATTAGCAGAAAACCTAGTTTCAACATCAGACAACACTAAATTTGAATTCAAGGTGTAACACTTACTTGCCACGTGATATAGTTCTTCAGACTGACCTTTTCTTTTTGTTTTAAAATGGGAACAAAAATGATAGCTTTTTAGGTTAAGATTTGGTGCTGTAGCATGAATGAAATGTAAGCTTGGGATATTAATATCTATAATAAAATAAACATTCAATAAAGCTTTCTTCTGAAGTTAGGTATGTGTGCTTTTGAAATAGCTCGTAGAAATGTTTGGTTATTTATCTGTTCGATAATTTATGTGAGAATATATGTATGTGTGTGTGTGTATTCTAATTTGGGATACTGCATTGAATTATTTACACAACTTAGTGTGTCTTAACCAGTAGATATTTTATTTACTATGTAATATTAACTCCAGACAAAAAAAAGGAAAAATATTAAAAATACTCTCTTTTCAGCCAAATGCCAAGTGTTTTTGATGGAACCAAAAACAACAAGAGCATTGCTTTAATGATTGTGCTGTACTGTGGGGGTGACTTGATATACCTTTAATAAAATAACCCTATAAAGAATTTTAAATTTAAAAGAAATTTAGATTTTCTGCATAATGCTTTTTTAGCTTCCTAGTGATTTTTATTTAAGATATTTAATTTGTTCTTTAAAAATAACCACTTAAAATTAGTTGAATGTGGATGATATGGATGGAATTATGTTCCCCCGTATGTCATAGTCTTACCCTACAACACCTTAAAGAACGTGAATGTGTTTGAATATGGGGTTTTTAAAAGCTTAATTAAGATGAAATGAGGGAACCAGAATGAGCCCTACTACAGTCTGGTTTGTGTTCATACATGAAGAGAAGACTAGGAAAGAGACATATGCAGATAAAAGACCTTGAGAAGGAAGTGAAGATAACCATACACAAACCAAGGAGAAAGCCTGGACCCTCAGACTTCTAAACTTAAAAATTGAAAGAAGGTTACTTTTTTGCTTAAGCCACATTTACTCTGGTATTTTGTTAGAGTAACCTTAGTTAACCAATGAAATATAATGCGTCCATTTTCAGGATGAAGCTAATAGAATGTTTATTAGAGTAATTATAACTCAGCCATGCATAGTCAACAAACCGTGCTGTCATAATACAATCACGACTTTCCAGGTCTCCATTCTGTAACATACTCCTTGTCTTTATAGTAAGATATGATATGGAGGTATCCAAACTTGGATAAAAGTCCATAATAGAAAATACTTGTATATCAAAATACCAATTCCTGAATCTTCTTGTACCTTTATTAACTAAGGGTACAATACTGTTGAATAAGTTGTATTTTTAATGATGTTTTTCAGATGACTTGACACAAACAGCCAAGTAACATTTGGGAATCTGAGCTACATGCAGTGAACAGAATATGAATTTTGAATCTGACATACATAAAGTCTGATTTTAGCTCTGCTTCTCAATTTTCGTAGTAAATCTGAGGTTTAGATAATTCACATATAAATAAAGGACAATAGTTACTGTGGACATCCGAATGTGAACAGGTTGTTCTGTATGTAAACGTTCCACGTATGTAGTGCATCTTGGGAACTTTTTCCTCCTTTTTTTTTTTTTTTTTTTTTGTTGTTGTTGTTGAGATATTGTGTTTAGGCTGGGAAGCTGACTGAGGCATCTATTCTCAGAAACTTGGCCTGTATTCATTCCTGAGCCTTGGCAATTCTAGCCATAAAAGGTATCCAAAGGCCTCCCAGTTATCCAGGTTCACATTTGCCTGAATGATTCATGATACCTCTTTGAAAAGGTTATCTGCCCCTCAAGAAAATTACTTATTGAAATACCAGTAGGATATTCAGATTCTTTCCCAAACCAGATTTCTGTTCCAACAGCAACTCGTCTGTCTTAATTTGCAGCCAAAATATACCGAGTCATTTTACAAAGTGCTTGGGAAATTACATTCATGTGATAAGCCAAAATCTCATGTTGAGTTAACATTTCATCTATTTCTGGTAGAAATTTCTCAGGGTACTCAAATTCCAGCCCTTAAATTATAGTACATATGTAAGCACCTATCGTGGCAAATACCTTCTTTGTTTCAGACAGTTGAAAGCCAGAATCAGCTTGACAATCTTACATTCCAATACATTGCCAACTAAATAGAATGAGATCCACTCATTATTCTTTCTGTCACTCTATCCTGAACAATCAAAGTCCAATCTGTTTGCCTTTCAGAGCTTTCTAAACCTCCCACCCCTGCTCTCCTTCCTGCCACCCTTCTCACTGTCTTGAGAGTTGAATAGCGCACCTGTTTTGAGGAAATCCCATTCTCCAAGACATACAGCAATTCCTCCTAACAAATCCTTACCAAGGAACAAGAGATCAACGAGTGGAACAACTGAATTCCTACCAACCACACTGAAATAGATAATGGTGCTTTCCATGAACCAAATAAGCCCTAGAACCTAAATAACACTTTTTAAATAGTATTTCAGACTAAGACCCTGAATGTTCTACATTAAATGTTAGGTTTTTTTTTTAAATCATCATTCATAGATATGTTTGCAAAATGCACAGAAAAAATTTGTATTAGTTTGTCTTTTACTGGACAAAATACCTGACATCCTAAACTAAAAGGAAGAGAGGTCTAAATTGGCATGTGGTTTTACAAGATCCTCTGGTCCCAAGGCAGGTATATCGTCAGAGAAGGGTATGGCAGAGCAAAGCTAGTTAGTTCATGATAGCCAGGAAAGCAAGCTCAGGAGAAGAGCACCAAAAAGAGCTATGACTTCCAAAGTCATCCCCCTGGAATGCACCTCCAACCATGCCCCACTTCCTAACTGCACATTCAGGGACCAGAAGCAGCAGTAGGTAGGACTAATCAGAGTACCACACTCAAGACCCAATCTAGAAGTTCTCAATTCAATCACTTTGATAATTAAAATTAACTGGCACATTCTATACCTAACGACAGAGACAATACCTCCACAATTCCCTATAGGAGGAAGGAGAGAAGGTTATTCTTGCTGACATAAATCTTCAAGTGTTTTTGGGCTTTGGAACTCTCCCTTTGTTTTCTGCTCATGAAGCATGTTTTGGGGGATTCTGCAACCCAAATATCTATCATTAAGTAACCATATGTAAGCAGACATGTTAATCTTGAGATGTTCTTATAGATAATATAGAAAACTGAGTACTTTACAACCTGTATTCTTATTTTGTTTTCTGTTATTTTCTTTTTTCATATGCATAATTTTCTCTAAAGAAGCCACTTAAACAGAAAACTGTCTCCTCTTAGAGCAGTTTGGGTCATTTTTGTTTAAGAAATATTAATTACTCATCTATTATATGTTAAACAAAAAGTTCTGAATACTTCCATGATAAATGACCTTTTTTCTTCATAAAATTTCCATTTGGTGGAGACAAATACACAAATAAAAATAATTTTGACATAATTCAGTAATTAAAGAGTTTCACACAGGATGTTGATTATGTAGGAAGTATGCTAAATGCCCCAGTTATTGTTAGAAGCAAGTATACATGGAAAGATTTTCAAAGAGCTATCAATTGAAATCAGAGTATATTTAGAATGATACAATATCATGTAAAAATAAAAAAGAGGATAGGATTGCGAGCTGGAAATAATAGCATTGTTGTAGAATTCATGCTGGATCTATAACACATGAATCTTGAGATTGTTCACACACTCTTATGAGAGGTAGAAGATGAGGTTGAAGGAGGCAAAGCGTGAGTCATGGAGCAGCAGAATGCTAGTAAAGGAACATGGACTTCACTTTAGTGATGATGAGACCTCAGAGAAAAGTTCGAACAGGAAAATGATGTAATTCCATTTGCATCTCAGAAGGTCCATTTTGCAAATGATATGGAGAGTAGATCTGCAAGGTGAGAAGGACTTGGTGCAAGGAGACTAATTAGGAGATTCTTGTAACACTTTAGGTGAGTGTTAATGAGGACTTCGACTCTCAATAGAGATAGAAATACACAGAAATCACAGTTTGAATTATTCAATAAACAATTTGATTTCTTCTACCAAAGTAAGCCACTCCTGAATACAAGTCACCAAAAAAGGAAAGGCATTTTTCATGCTTATATCACACACATTAAGATATACACAGCATATTTCTTTAAATTCATATTTAAGTATTTCATGTAGTGTAATCTTTTTAAATTTTTTTATTTTAAAATGAAAAAAGAACAAAAATGATGATACAGAATTTCAAAACCACATAATAGGAGATTAACAATGATTAATACATAGCATATTGCTATTTTCAAAATGGTAGGATAGTTTCACATTATTGAAGTTATAATGAACAAGAATAATTTTTATTTGGGCAGTATGCTTGTTCCTCCCTTTTCCTCTGTAGACCCCATTAGGTAGGAAGGAGAAAATCAATTTTACCTATCTAAAATGTTTATACTTATCCTTGACCCTACTAGAATCTTTCTCCCTGGAAGTTGGTTCTCTTTGTTAACTAAAGCTAAGTAAATAAAATTGAAACATGAATTAGAGTCCAGTTGCATTGAGATATGCATCATTTTTCAGCCACCTTGATGTATAAAATTCATCTTACCTGTCACTGTCTTATTTCAAGCCCTGAATTCTGGGCAGGGATCATGTCACATTAACAGTTACTCTTGGGAGCCATTGCTGATAAAATGTCCAAAACAATTTATTACATTTGATTCAGCAGCTGTTCTATTTTGGAAGCTCCTTTTTAGACCCATAAAAAATATAGATTAAGGCACAAAATAAAACTTGCCAAAAACTTCAAGTTCTGGGATTCTACTTCACTCATATTATGGAGCCAGATATCAATATCTACACACAACTAGAAATTCTTTTTTTATTACTATTATTTAAGAGGAAAAAAAGGACCCATATAAAGCAAAAAACAGAAGAGACAAACAAACGACCAGAGTGAATGCACAACAGTAATATTACAGGTTTACAAAACAGGACGATAGAAACTTGACAATGGTTGCAATACTGCGTATCGTTATCTTCAAAATAGTTGTTTACATTAACAGATATAGACATGTAAAATTGATCTAATCATATGAGTATTAACTGTTCTTTCTCAATATCCAATACATTCAACAGTGTGTTCTTGTTTTAATTCCTTTGAAAAACGTGGTGAGTAAAACAAGTTTTCATGTTTATAGTTAAATCCATGTTGGTTGTTATATGGAAATCTATCCTTCATCTCAGTTGTCGGACCTAACCAAAAGGTAAGAAAACAGTGTCTCCTTTCCTTGACTTCTGAATCACTCAGATTATCAAATGGGGATAATTTCTGGAATTGTGGACTGCTGAAACTGAATCTTCTTCCAAAAGCCTTTTCTAACCTACTGGAGCACAAAAGGCAGTAAATATTTATGGAGAAGAAAAAAGTAATAACATATCACAACTTTCCCCACCTCCTTTCAAAGATCTTATTAGGCAAGTCACAGATCTTTAAAACACATTCATATATTTAACTGCTGCCAATTGATTTCACCAAAAGCAGAGATAGAAATTGACACAAGGCTGCATATCTGACTAAGAGTAGTTACAAGTGTTGTGCTTGATTTACACAGAGAAAAACAGCTAAGAAACAGTGAATGAAAAGAAGCATCATATTTACAGAGCTCTAGCTGTAAATATTGTGTTTTTAAAATCCTTCCAACATTCTCTAAGATAACTATTATTTGAACATAATTATGCCCTGTGGCATATGAGAAAAGTAAAGGTTAGTAAGATTTCATAACATATTTAATGTCATAAATCATGTGTCCATTGTGCATTTTGAATTACTTTTCTTAATTCAACATTTCAGAAACAGGAATTTGATCCTGTTTAATATACTAATTTTGACAAATAGACCTGTAACAATACCCAAATTGTAAGCTGTTTTACTTTTATTTTTTAAAAAGTACTGTGAAGTTGGAGCATAAAAAGTTGGAAGAGTCATTTTCATCCACTTTGAGTCTAACTTCATTTATGATACCTATTTTAATGCTGATATCCAGCTCTGAGGTAAATCTGGGCTAATGCAAGGTTTAATTAAGGGAGTCACAAAAATCTAGAGGAAGAGATGGATGTGGTCTATTCAGGAGGAAGTATCAGAAAAAAGAGCTATAGTGTCATACACTTATAATGTGGTCTAGAAAGGATAATAAATCACTCAAAGTTAATTTTTTTCTTGGAAAAATTAACAGTAACAATGATCTAGTTAACATAATCACTAAACAGATTTAGCTATTTAATAAAAAAATTAATTCTGTTTCTTATTTAAGACTCTTTATAATTAGTAACTTTTTTCTTTTGTAAAGTTATGATTATACTAATTCATTATCAATTAATAAATACTGTATTTCAAAAATCCACTATGATCTTTCCCTCAGCTACCAAGTCAGGGGAGGAGGATAATGTATTAAGATAATGAAAATGATTAGGGTCTATTTAGGACCCAAGATAAGCTTTTCAGTTTAGATCCAGATGACACACTGAATTCCCAGTTCAACATTTTACCAATTTTTCCAACATTTTTTGGTAGCACATCTGTATTTGCATTTACCATTTTGAATCTTTGAACATATATTTTGAAACAAAGCAATAAATTGAATTCTCTGTATTGTGCAAGCATAAATACAGAATTTTTAAAGTGTGTTTTAACCTATGCATTTCAATATGGTACCTCTAAAGCACCTCAGTTATAGAAAGAAAAGCATTGCAGAATCATTAATTCAGAAAATTGAAGTCACCCATAATTTAGATGTAGATAAAAGATACAGAAACGGTTGAGATTGTTAGACTGATCTGTTGTAATAAAATATGGAGTGGAATGTTTGAGAACTTAGACAAGTATAGACTGAGGAAAAACTGAAAGGCTAAGGGATGTACAGCATTATGGGCATCACTCTATTTGATTGGTCTTCCTGGTCCAAGTTCACTATGGGCTCCACTCATTTCTTAACTCATTCAGCAAACATTTAATATCCATACTTAGTAGGAACACAACAGGATGGCAGAAAGAAGGTCACGCTAGTAAATCACAGTATCACACATGCAGTATACGTATACTATAGACATTCAGACAAGATGGAAGAGAAGCAGAAGTAACTGCCTATGCCTATATGTCTCCATTATCCTTGAGAATAACCATGAATTTATCAGTTTAGAATGAAAGACTGTATCCTAAGTAGCAATAGTGAACCTTTTAGAAACCAAGAGCTCAAACTTCAAACTAAAACCCACCTATGCATCACAAAGTGTCTACACCGCAATGAAACATGAATGCTGAGGTTTTAGTTGAGAAAAAAACAGGTCATAATTTAACATCATTTGCCTTGAAAGAAAAATGCAGTAGCAGAGATTTCAATGATAAAATCAGATTTTTACTGAAAGGTGTAAGTTTGCATTTGGCAAGCTTTTGCACACTTAATGTGATCTTTGCTTGCTGATAATTTGCCAAACCCTGGTTGAGGCGAATTGGCTCATGTGGCAACAGAAAGGGCTCTGTCTGTCTGCTGCAGCGAGCGTGCTGTAGATTTGCTACCACTGTCCCAGGTAAAGGTAGTAAGATGTTAAAAACATCTAGTGATGAGGAAGGAAATTCAAAGAATATTAAGAAACACTATGGAGTTTGCAGTGATGTTTACAAACTGACGACTGTTAGGAAAGTTACCTTGAGATATCTTTCATCGGATGGAGAAATTCATGTATAATTTGATGTTTACTTTAATATCATATTGAAAACATTCTTAGATATCATGGAAGTCTAACAAGAAGAATAGTGTTAATTTTATTTTGTGTAAAATATTCTCTTACAGAAGAAATTTACTCTGCAAATGCAGCCAATAAAACTTTGAAACTCTAAAACTAGACTCGGTTCCCAGGAGAATTATAATATAAACACCCATTGCACTCTTCTTTCCTTTCTTCCTTTCTGCCTGGCCACAAGGGAGTGGGTTGCACAAGAATATGTCACTTCGTCAGCCTTGCTTCCCTGCACAAATTGGGACTTGCTGGCAGAAAAAAGAAATAACAATCCTGAGATGGCTTGCAGCCTTACAGATTGTCTAAATGTCTACAAATAGGGCTGAAAGGTTAACCCAGGTAGATGACACATAAATCCCAGCATTCTAAAAGGAGATTTTCTCTAACTAATGACCAGACCAGGAATGTTTGGCCTCCAGGCAATAATTATCTTATCCCCAACAGGAGTAATGATCATATGAGTTTTCTAATGGTTAACTACTGGGAATGCATAAAATGGACAAAAATTGGTAAGATAGGAGCTATATATAAAAAGGCATTTTGCTTATATATTAATTAATATTTATGAAGTTTTATTAATGATATAAAATTTCCAGGTGACAGTTAATTGGGAACATTTTATATGTAAAATCTATGTATCTATATATCTATATCTATATGTATGTCTATATCTATCTGTATCTTTCTCTATACTTATACACATATCTTATACATTGTCCAAACTATATATATATATATATATATATATATATATATATATGTGTGTGTGTGTGTGTGTGTATACTTATACATATATTTATGAATATAAATACATACATACAGAAAATATCATATGCATACTAATAAAATATTAGTTAAAGCAGTAGGATAATGGATGATTTAAGTATTTATCTTATACTCTTGCATAATCTATATTTCACTAGGAGACATTTGGGTCCACTATCAGACGATAGTAATAAAGCTAAAGGAAAGACTGGTGCAACAAAATTTCAATGGACAAAAAAATCTTGTAAGTGAGAAGCCATTTGCTTAGTAACAGAAAATGGATTAAACTAACACTTCAGTTTTCTGATGTCAGCAATGATATCCTAACACAGTCTTTGTAGATGCTGTAAGTCCAAGACCTACTCATATGATACATGAAATTATCAAGGGAAGAAAATGTGTATTTACCTCAATGAATTGTGTACCATCATGGTTTCAGGAAAAGCTCATGTAAAATTATACTTATCTTCAATTAACTTATCATTAAATCTTTTTTTTTCTTTCATTCATGCAGATGATACTCATTTATTTCTTAGTTAATATATGTTACGTCCCAGGCAGTAAGCTATAGATAACAGTAAAATTGATAGCAAGAAGTGAAGTTCCACTCCCATATGAAGAGAACTGCTTGTCCCTTGTCCCCACCACTATTTTCCTAACACCAACAGCCTGTATTTTCTGGATTATCCAATAAGCAGTCTTCAATGAAGACCCAGGACTTTGGCATTTTTATCAGCAGTATCACAGATGGCATCACCACCACTAATTTTAGTTCTGGGGACAGGGGACAAGAAACGAGGAGATAAATAAGCAAAGTGTGTGCTTTGCTAACTATTTCCAACCCCTTCCTTTCCCACTGCATGGCAAAGAATCATTACAAAGAACAAACTGAACTGAATTTCAACAATAAGTTTCATGAGTCATCCTTTCTTCACTTTGAGGGGAAAAGTTAGATAACACTTCAAACACACCATACTGAAATTGGCAGTGTCAGGGCCACCAGGGAAACTGTGCAACTCTCCTTATGCTGGGTGACTGAAGTCTCCATGTGGCCTGCTGGGAACCAACCACCTATTATAGTCCAAGACAATTATCTCTGATGCCACCCAGTCACTTTTCTGTAATAGCAGTTTCTCAGCTTTTTCTCAACTAGAACAAGCTAGCAATAGGCAAGGCAAAGCTGATGTGTGGAGAAGTAATTGCCCTCTTGAACTGTGGAGTAATCCCTTCCTATTAAACTTAAGCTGAGTTCATATTGAGACTCACTGTTAATGTTTAATTGCACATTAGTGCTTCAAGAAGGAGGGGCCCCACGGAGGGAAAAACAATTGCATAACACGGGTCTCTGTAGGATCTGCAGAAATGTATTTAATTACCAGCAAAGCAATTTATATTAAAATGAGAGTGAGGAAGTAATGAAAATTTTAAAAAAGACAGTAAGCAAAGAGGTGAGGTAAGGGACAGAAGTCCAGGAAGACTTTAATCGAAGAGAGACAGATGCAACATTCTACTAAGATAAAGAACATAGGAAGGAAGCAAACAAGGCAGCCACAGACAGAAGTGTCAGAGGAGAAATGAGAAATTTTGCAATGCAAACTGTTTTATTTCCATTTCACATTCTTTTCCTTTGCCTCTGGATTCCAAAAGGCCAGTGGTACTGAAAATAGCCCTATTCCACAAAGTATTGCAATAATTTCATGATTTCTGAGGGCTTCTCTTCCAGAAAACCTATTCTAAAAGCAGCATTCATTTTTATATGTGGAGAGCAGAATTTGGAGAGGTTGCAGTGCTCAGTTGAAGAGAGGGAGAGTAGAAGTGAGCGAGTTACTCATCTCTTCAGAGAACACCACTTGAGGAGTCATCCCAGGTAAAAGTTCATCTACCTATTAACAAAATTTAGGATAGCTATGTATTTATGCCTTTAAAATCCTAGACCAAGAAGAAGAGCAATTTGGAATACAAATATCTCAAATATGAATTAAACATACCCAGCTTAACCCTTCCAATGATTACTGTAAAGATAAATTATTTCTATACATTGCAATCCTAACTAGACTAAGAGCTATACCTAATAACTGAAGGCACTAGTTTACCAATGTTAAAGTAAATATCTGTATTTTTTTTTCTATTGAAAATTTAATGACAGGCCTAAAATTCAACATCAATGTAACCAAGACCATAAGGAGCAGGAAATGTTTATATTTGTTTTTTATTCTTGGTTTCTTTTTATGTTATTTTTGCTCTTCTTTCTTTATATCTTTTAAGAATATTCATTTCTGGGCATTTCATTTTCCCTACCCAAGTTTCTCTCACACAGTACACAAATCTACACACACATATAAAATCACACACTTAGGCTGACACTAAGATATACACTCACATTTCACTCCCAAAAGTTGTAGGGACTTGTACATAGGAGGCTCTTAGCAGGACAATGAGGAAAAGGAACCATTATTATCTGACTGGAGATCACCTTCATTGGATTAGTAATTCCCAAGTAACTTGTCACTTGCACTGTGGTTAAATATAGCCTGCATATGGTTCAAAACATCTGTGGTTTTACATTCATGTATAAATGATTTTGTACAGTGGAGTTATTGCATAAAACACCCTCCCATCACCATGGTAACCAGTTCTTCCTGTAGAGCTCTATTCACATTTACTGTTAATACAATTGTGGAAGAGTGGCAGAGAAAATATTAGAGATACAATTGCACAAGTTAACAGGGCAATGTTTCTTAGTAGTGCAATGAGTAGGAAGTTAGCACTGAGGAAGATAGAGGGCCTTGACTTTCTTCAAGGAGTTTTTAACTTTGGGCACAATGTAAGCATTGTTTATAAATAACATGGAATCCAGTTAAGTTGAATAAAATAGCACCATGTTTGGAGAGTTGCTAAAACTTATTCACTAGACAAAAACCTGCCTGAAGTTTAATTCACAGCATTTTTTTTCTATTTCTAACCTTGGTAAGATGTATAGTCACTTTCCTTTATCCCATTACTACCTGGGAGTCCTGGTCTTGGTACTTAACAGTGATGACATTTTACAAAAAGGCAGAATAGATGCTGTGTGGGAGTCTGAATACTACATTGCAATAATTAAACAAGATCTATGTTCCCCTGATTATTCTCAGAATGAAATTTAGTTCTCTCCTTGGTCTTACTGTCTAAAACCAGCTGGGCTCCTTTCCTCCAACAGTGAGGTGTGAGGCAAAACCAGTCACCCTACAGTGCTCCATACTTCATCATTTAGCATCTCACACATGCCCAAGGGCTCTTGCATGATTCCTTCCTCAGAAGGAATGATGAGTCAGTTGTACACTGGGAAATTTAAGGGAGATAAACTGACAAGGCAAGGCTAACACCTATTCAAGGTTGAGGGTGCATAGCTTTAGAATAGACAATTGAAACGAGAAATATTTATTTAAGATTGTGTCATGCTGAATAGAAGCATTTTCAATTGTGTTTCCTTTAATACAAAACAGTATATATTTTACATTATGATCAATAGCAACGTATTGCATTTTTTAACTGAAAGGAGAGAATTGTGTACATTTTGGCTACCTAAGAAAGGAAAAACATATTTTCTGGAATAAAGAATTATTTGTTTTTGTTTGTTGATAGACAAAAATACTGATTTTTCTATTCATTTGGTATTCTTTCCTGTATCTGTAGGGAAAATTATATATATATATATATATATATATATATATATATATATTACTTGCTCTTACAATGGATTTGAAATGTAGGGGATACTAAAATTTACAAATGAACTAGAAAAATTTTTCCATGAAAATGTAGTTAAATAGGTATCTTAAAAATATAAGAACTTAAATTAGAAACAACTAGGCAAATTATAAGAAACACCTATTAAAATGTAAGAACAAGCTAGCAGAAATACAAGCAAGAAAAAAAATCTAAATGTAATATTTGAACCATGAAGAGAAAATCAATCACTGGGCTTGGATTTCATTTGAAATATGCCAAATCCCTTTGATTTGAATCTCAGAGTTAAGACTCTGGGAAAACATGACAGCTGATAGATTCTTGTGCCTACATCTGTGAGGATTCCAAAAGCATTCAGTCTCCTCTCTTTCTTAACAAAATGAGGAGAGATTAGACACAAACCAGACCCTTATCCTGGAACTCCTAGAACATTTCTCAAGATCAAAAGTGGTTTGATGGGGAGCAGAAAAGATAACTTTCCTAATAATATATATATGTGGGCCAACTTCCAGACACAAATGCAATGTGAAATCACATTACCTGCTTAGTCTAAAAATCTCAAGTCAAACGTGAAATTTAAAGTAGATCCAAACCACAGCATTACTAAACATAAATGAGAAACAGGTACATATTTTTGGTAAGAAACTCACTTATATTTTGGACCTTGAGAAATTCTCATAAATTTCAAGAAATAGGAATTCATTGTAAAACTCACAAAATACTCCAAAAATTAGTCACAGAAAGCAATCAGCTTAGTAACAGATCAATGATACACTTAAAGATACATTATAATGATCAGAAAAAAAAATTAAGAAGTTTCAGTGTGGTTAAAGAAAAATACTGAAAAAAGGGAAAAGCAATAAACAATCCTAAAGTGAGCAATATATTTAGAATCTTTTCAAGTAAAACTTAAGAAGTAAATAAAATCTTAAATATTAAAAATTCGAATCTACACACACATATATGAAATTAATATGCATACTAGAAAGATGGCAAATAGATATTTTATAAATAAAATTGTTTCACCTCTCTTTATCTCTCTCTTCTTAAATTTCTGTCTGTCTGTCTGTCTCTGCCCCCCATTTAGAGACAAAAGTATATATATTTCATTTATTCTGTTAATTCAGAAGCGATGTGTATGCGTTAGAAATGTTTTTTTTGCTGTGAGATAGCTTAATTATATACAATGAAATAATTTTTTCACATGCAATAATTTTGCTGAATATAAATATGTATGTATAAATACTTCTATATATATGCATTTATATCTGCTGGTTTAACATAAATGAGAGAGATAGTAAAAATGACAGGTACACAGATATACCCTATGATACTACACAGATTAGAAAACTGTAAATACATAAAGAAATATGGATTAGAATATTTTAACAGGTGATGATTGACCATTTTCTATGAACAATGTAAAACTATAATCCAAGAATACTTAATAAATTTTGAGAGGAAAATTTATACATAAACACATTGCAGTAAAACTGGAGTTTACCAAAGACTATCGAAAAACTCAAAAACATTCCAGAGATTAAAGATATTTTATCTCAAGAGACTAATCATTATGTCTCAAAATTAACTGAAGCCAAAGAAAAAATGTGATATTTTGAATAACCTTAAAAAATGGACATAAACTTAGAACTATAGACCTAGCAAAAGTAGCTTTTGATAAAATTAGTGAAAAAAGAATTTTAAATAGAAAAATAATGCTTTTACCACGAACACATTATCACTGAAGAAAAATTTAAAGTTAATTAAGAATTTTTATCTATGTTTTTCATTCTGTAAATCATAATAACTAACTTGGGGTAAAATAGGTTTGTGATTAATATTTTAATTAATGTATTCACTAATAATGATGAACTTCAAATGGAAAAATAATGATTTTATATCCAGTGTCTGCTATTTCAATGAAGAATCAAAGAACAAACAAACTTGGATGTATTTAACCAAATCTAACAAACTGTGACCACTTATAACTAAAATGTCAGTGTTGTGGAATAATAGAATATTATAGAAATAGAATTGGCTATACTTGTACATATCATGATGAAAGGGTTTAGAATTTAAATATGCCAGTAGTTTTATTGTTTACTTATAAAGATGTCAAATTTATTCACATGTGAAATGTGCATAATTAACATTTTTTAAGGTAATCATATGAAAGTAGAAAATGGTCATTGAAAATCAGTACAAAAAAAATGTAACAGTTAAAACATGGAAGTAAGAGAAAAAGAAAAATTCATAAATATCCATGAAACAGGACAAAGAATCAGAACAGTATCTGATAGCAAAAATATATCCAAACATTTTAGAAATGGAAACAAATTCAAATAAACTGAGTGATCCACATAAAAGATAAACAGACTGAAAAAGTTTAACTTTTCTGCTTACAAGTAATGTGTTTAAAACATAAAAAACGGGAGCCAGGCGTGGTGGTGCACGCCTTTAATCCCAGCACTCGGGAGGCTGAGGTAGGAGGAGCGTTGTGAGTTCGAGGCCGGCTTGGGCTACAACGAGAGTGCAAGACCGGCCTGAGCTACATAGTTCGACCCTGCCTCAAAAAACCAGGGGTGGGAGTTTGGCTCACTGACTTAAGGACCTGCCCTGGCAGGTGCAAGGTTGTGAGTTCGATCCCTGGTGCCGAAAAAAAAAAAAAAGTAAATAAATAAATAAATAAAATAAAACATAAAAAACTAGCTATGTTAAAAGGAAAAATACAAAACATGTATCAATCAAATATTAACCAAAAAAGGCCATGTGAGATGGTTGAAGAGAAACAGAAAGTAATTCAATGATAACCTTGTTATTGTTGGAGGAATCAGTCTTTATCTACTCATCATAACCTTGGATTTTGTTGGCACTATACCAGTATATTTCCAGGAAGGAAACACTTACAAAAGCTACTTATAAAAAGTGAATCTGAGAGAATATGTTTTGTGATGGAGTCAAGTGATATATACTTTTACTTAAGATTCTGCTGATGTATTCTCAAATTTTCTATTTCATGGGGAAGTTCTCAGTATATTCAGAATAAAGAATGTCTTAATACAAGCATAATACAAGATATTCTGATTTAAATATATTTTTATTTTTTATACCATTAATTGAGTAGTAAGGATTAGGTATTATATCAATATTTTTCCCAACCTTCTCCTTTAATACTTCATACAGTTGTGGAACACGTACCCATAAATTTAAAGGTAGAACAATTAGCATGTTGACAAGTTGATGATAGAGAAAAATGATAAACCTTATTTTTTTGAATTGTTAAAATAATTGCATGCTAATAAATTTGTCATTTCTCAATACATTTCTTTTTTTTCGGCACTGGGGATTGAACTCACAACCTAGCACCTGCCAGACAGGTGCTTAAGCCACTGAGGCAAACTCCCAGCCCTGGTTTTTTTGAGGCAGGGTTGCACTATGTAGCTCAGGCCAGCTTTGCGCTCACGTTGTAGCCCAAGCCGGCCTGGAACTCACAATTGTCCTCCTACCTCAGCCTCCCGAGTGCTGGGATTAAAGGCGTGCGCCACCACGCCCGGCTGTCTCAATACATTTTGCTGAGTAGGGACACACTTCACTGAGACAGTCCCTGGAGTATTAAGTTTCTATGACATCTTAATGGACTAGTGATGTTCACAGTAGCTTCTGAAGATGTTATGAAGTGCACAATGCTCTGTTTGCAGACTAACTGTTCAGATGATGCTTAGTACTTATTGGGTGATTTAACTATATTGTTTCAAAAATCTCTTCCTGTTATATGAAACTGTAGTATTTATCAGCAAGGATTAAATAGATGCATATGAATTCTATTAGCCTAAATACTGTGTATAGGGTGATCAAACAGAATACATTTCAAGGCAAAAAGCATTTCTAGAGCTAACAAGAATCAGAATATAATTGTTAGGAGGATATAATAATTAGAAAATTATATGAATCTTATAACGTACTATTAGAAATAATTTCAGAGAACAATAAAGAAAACTTGTAAAATTTATTATTAATTGAGGTAGTCTTTCTATTCTCTCAGCAACTTATAGGTCAAGCAGATAATAAAAAAAAAAATCATGTCCCCTATTTGATGAATGTAACAAACTTGCTGTCATCAAATTATATGGAATGCTGCCACTAGTAACTACGGACACATTGTTTTCAAGCACTTATGTAATTTTATGCTACTTGCCAACGTACTGAGCCACCCATCAAGTGCAGACACAATAAACTACCAAATTTTCTATTTACTGTATAATTAGGCTAGATAAATACTGTAGTATCTGTCTAAAGAAAGGTTTGGAATTTTAAAAGTATATATATTTATGTCTATTCATAAATAATTTATGGTCAAGAAAGAAATGAAGCCAAAATAAAATAAAAACAGAGTGTATTCTGTGGTTAACATTTGCTAAAATATACCAATTTGTAATTTGAGATGCAGCCAAATGGTATTTCATGAACATACATATTCTAGTTTGAACTAGAAAAGAAAAAGAACTCTACATTTTATGAAGTTTTTCAATCATTAAAAGAATAACATGAATGAAATATGAGAAGAATAAAAAGAGAAAATGAAATTAACCAAAATGTCAACAAACATAAAATAAGGTAGACAGTGTTCCTGTGTAGGTCACTAACGCTTCATCAGAGACCAGTACCTTACCTTAGTTCAACCCTAAAAAATTGATACGGCAGACTAGTTTACATGGATTTCTAAGTCCTTTTATTTTCAATGATCCCATTCATGCTCACAGACTTCAGCTCACCTGGTTGGATTCAACATAGTGTGATCTTTCTTCCATTGGAGGCTATACAATTTTCTATAATTTTCAGATGAAGAAGTACAAACAGCAAATAAATACGTGAAAAAAATGTTCTACAGCACTGGTCATTTGAGAGATGCAAGTTAAAACAACACTGAGATGCTACCTCAACCAGAAAGAGCAGTTAGTATTAAAAAGTCAATCAATAACAAATGCTAGAGGGGCTCTGGAGAAAAAGGAACCCTTCTCCACTGTTGATGGGAATGCAGGCTGGGGCAACCATTGTGGAAATCAATGTGGAGATTCCTCAAAAAGGTAGGATTAGAGGACCCATTTGACCCAGCTCTTCTCCTTCTGGGTATCTTCTCAAAAGAATTAAGAACATCATACCACAGTGATATACGTGCACCTATGTTTACAGTTGCACAGTTCATAATAGCCAGATTTTGGAAACAATGTAAATGCCCATTGACTGAGGAATGAAAAAAAAAAGTGTGGTATTTCTATATAACGGGATACTACTCGGCTATAAAGGATGATAAACTAGACATTTTCATACATAATGGATGCGCCTTGAGAATATACTTACCAGTGAACTAAATAAATCACGCATGTGTAACCGTCATATTGTTGTACTTGAGTGACAAATTGAAAGAAAAACTATGTACATGTTTATGTAAATGTATATAAAAATTAGTGAAGATAGTTAAAGAAAAAGAATTTTGAGTGGAAAGTAGTTTTCACAGGGTCACTTTTAGATTTCATTTTTACTGTGAATTGTTCTTTTAAAAATAATATAGCATTCATAACATTTGTTTTTTTGCCAATATTTTTCTAGTGTCCTATACATTCTTTTTTGTTACATAATAAAAAAGAATATTCATAATATCACAGCTAACTTCCTAGAAACTGATGTCAAAATTCATTCTTTTACATTTTTAAAGTAAGAATGTATGTATGTTATACGCCTAGATTTCACTGAAGCTAATGACCAGATACTAGCTTAGTAGTTTGCTAAATACTTCAAAGGAAAAAGAAGAAGAAAGAAATGGGATAATACACTCAGCATTGACAGCACTAGCATACTCAAAGTTCTCTTAGATAAAGGGATGACAGTGTAAGTAATTTTTCAAGATTTATTTGCTTTTTTAGTTTTGTAGAAATAATATTAGAATTACAGAGTAGTTGCTAAAAGAGAAGATGTTTAGAATTCCCATATGCGATAGAAAACAATAGAAAGGGAAGGTTTCATTCCCTCAGCATTCATTCTCTAACTTTAAAATCTCATGCAATCACAGTTTCATTAGCCACACTAAGACATTAACAGCAGTACAGTTCTCAATGTGAACTGCTGACTTACTCAGATTTACACTGATACCATTTTTCTGTTCATGATATATTTTTAATTTAAAACTATAAAATTGTTAAAACATTTCTTTGAAATACTATTGTATATTGAGCCTCCAAGCTGTTTATTCAGTCAAACATATACTTATTGCACCTAACACAGGTGGACACATTTTGTGCTCAACATTTTTTTACCATCTGTACAGTCTAACTTTTCATTTTTTCAATTTGTACATTTCCATCTACATTATACTATTTCTCATAGATTGAGTAATTCCTTTAGCTCCTTAACCAGAATATAACTCTTTAAAGAGAATACTAGAATAGAGTTTCATGATTTCTACAAAAGCAATAGAAATCACCCTCATTTATAAACATGTGTCTCTTCATGTTTTGTCGTTATATCTTTGAGAAGCAAAAAATGACCAGTGCAATGGAACTTCATGAACTATCCTAGCTTTAAAATAAACAGTCCAATATTATAGCAATCAATTCTTTGGAGAATAGTTTAATTCCTTGTAAATTCTCAGTTGGCACATATGTCTACACCAATTACTACCACAGCATTAAGCTAATCATGTTGCTTTCTTTCAAGTATATAAAGATTTTATGACTGAATGCAAAGCAGACTCTTGGGTTTAATGTCTATATTGACTGATAAAAGTTCTTTTCCCTCTAGTGTAAATAGATAATATCTTTCAGTCAATGGTAAGATTCAATATGCTTTTTAAAGGTAAATATATAGTATACTTATCACATAAGCTAAGGGGGTGACTTCTGAGGGGAGGTAAAGATAAAGAATACTAGACTGTGGAGAATTTACAAACAGAGAACTCAGAATGAAGCCCAGAGATGAAAAATAAGAGCACCTGGGTTAAATTAGTATGCAAGGAATTAGGTAGTAATGATTAGAAAAGAGATTTTTCTGAATGTCAATCAACAAAATTTAGTGTCAGTTTAAAAGAGGGTCTGGAAATCATAATACTAAATAACATAAATCAGACACAGAAAGTTAAATATTGCAAGGTTTCCCTTACAAAAGAAAACCACAATATACATGCCCTAAAGAGTAAATAAAGGAGAGAGTGTAGGCCTTTTGGGAGACAGAGAAAGATACAACAAAAAGGGGAAGCGTAGGGCAAAAAAGGATAGAAATGATTAATATGTGATATATTCATACTTTTCCCCTAAAATGAATGTAAATATTATGTATTGCAATCATAGCCAGTAAAAAATGACAGTGATAGGAAAGATAAGGGAGCATATGAGAAAGATGAGACTTTCACAGTTGGTGAATAAATCATTTTCACATCATGTATAGTGATTTTTAAAAAAAACATTAAAGTACATTTGGAAGTGAAATGGAAGTTGATTTCTGCCTTGAATTTATGTAATACACGTGCTTTTCAGAAATCAGAATGGCAATATCTAAGAAATGCTTGACTGCAAGTATATATCACTCTAATTACTTTAGACAAAATCTCACAGTTGGTCCCTTGGTTAGTAATCACCCACAATTTACTGGGAAATTTCTCAGATTCTTACCCCTACAGTTACAATTGACAGTTGCACTGGTTGAATATCTAAAACCCTTTTTCTAGGGTATGGTAACTGTATTTCAATTAAGTTACCAGCCATTCCTCTGTAATGAGGCAGGCCAAGTGGGTCTCAGTAGATTAGTTTTCCAATCTCAACCCAAGCTTTCACACATTTGTCCATCTTTATGATCTCTTTCTCCTTGATGTCTGTTTAAAGTTTCTTGTTTGATAGCCCTATAGAGAAATACATCACATTTGTTTTGAAATGTATCAAAAATATTAAGTTAAGGGAGTAGAGTGAACTGAAAGACATTTATTTTTAAAATATTGTGTAACATATATACTTTATACACTGCTTTAGGATTTTTGCCTGGTAATGAAAAACATGTATAAACCAGAACATCCATTTAGCAAATGTTAGTTCAGAGTGGGTCCTATATTCCAAGATTCATACTCTGCTTAAGGAGGGTCAAAAAGAATAACTGACAAAAGAATATGAGGTAGATCAAGAGATACAATTGTTGGTTTTCACTGTAGTGGCAGGATAGAGGTAAGGAGTTCCTGTAAACTAGCAATATTCCCCATGGCTTATCTAGGGCAAGCTCCACTCATTGCCTCTGATCTTGCTCAGTGCACTTTCCACTTTCCCGTCATCTCCAGTTTCCTGGGATCTCCACTGCAATTTCAGCCTCATGCGCCGCCATGTCAATAACACAGTAACTGGCCTTCAAAGTCTTTTCTTGAAGTCTGAATAGAAGCCTCCCAATTCCACAACTTTGCATTCTTCATGATAGCAATACTAGCATGACATGGATGATTCTGCTGTCTGTTATCAGACCAAGCAGTAGCCAGGCCAGTGTGAATCATGGATTCCAAAACCTGTGTGTGTCTGGATAGCTCAGCAACTTGAAACAAAAACCAATGACCGAACCAATTACCTAGCCAGCCCTTTTCCAGAAGGGTGGTCTGGAGATGTCTCCTGAAAGGAAAATCTTTCACTTTTTACCCTTGAGCTTCTAAAGGATGGGATTTTGTCACTTACCTCCATGCCTTCAAGGCACTGTTCCTATTGTGCTGATGTAAATTACTTGACTTCTTGTTAATGCTAATATTTTCAGCAACCAAACTTCCTTTAAGGAAAATTTACAGGCCCAAACTTTGCAGTTTTCTTTCTGGTCTACAACAATTTTTAAAATTTATTCTACTTGGTTTTTTAGATATGACAAAAACTTCCAGCAGGACTCATGCAACAGCCTCAATATTGGACAGCCTTGAAATTTCTGCTTCCAGATTAATTAGTCTACATAGTCTTTAATCTCAAACTCCCATGAAATATCAGGACATGAGGAAAAATTTAGACAAAATTTAGGAAAAAACGTAACATATGGTTTCAAGTCCAACTGTGAATATAGTACTTATATCCAACTGAAATCTCCCAAGCCTGCTCTTTACCATTGGCATTTCTATCAGCATTTCATTCTTCGAGCTTCAATTAGTGACTTTCATCTGCTTCAGGTTACAGTACTCTAAGACTTCTCTAGACAGAATCCTCACACCTTTACAAACTTCTCCCATGAACCAATTCCAAAGGTTTCTGAAATACATCATTAGGCAATATTATAACTTTGACCCCATTCTCAGTACAATAAAGTCCCTGAAACACAAAATTTAGGAGGAGAGTTATATTTTGCTGCATGTTTCAAAAGTTGAGGTCCATGTTCACCAGACTCAAACCTAGAAACTGCATCGTAGAAGGACCCGGGTTAAAGAAAGCCATTCACAAGACAACTTGCTTAAATTACAGTGACTGGAAAGCTGAGAGAAAAGGAAGGATCTAAGGGGGAAAATACACTGATACAGGTCATTTCCCCAGTGACTTGTCTTCTAACCAAGTTCCACCTCCTAACACCATATTTAAGTGTAGTGTACTTGTGATTCAATCACTTTTCCAAAGCCCCACTTATGAGAACACGAGACTTGGGTGGCAAGCATGTAGTTATAAACCATAACACCTAGTAAAAAAACATTCACACCTAGGATAGTATACACAGTGTCCACTAGAACTGAGTAATTTGTATTTATGTATAAATACATATCAACTTGAGTGTGCCTATTTAAAAGGCTTGCCTTCCAGTAACACAATATACTAGAGGGTAGTGATAAAGCATGCCAAGTACTTTGTTAATATTTGGTACAGAGTGCTCTGGAAAACAGAAATGACCAATAGACTCATCCCAGTAAAGAAACTTTAACAAAAGTTTGTTATAATTTAATTGTGTCTTAAATTTGAGTTAGCCAAGTAGATAGGGATGATACCGAGGAATTTCACATCATTGCAACTTTATCCATAGTGGAAGGCAAGAAAAAAGAAAGTAACCCCAGGTATAGAGATCTTAGAACACAGAAGACAATTATACAAAGATTCAAGCATCATAAAAGTGAGAAAAAAATGCGTATCTACAGTTCTGTAATGTACAAAGTGGTCCTAAATTGTTCTTACATTCAAATGCCTGTATTATATTTCCCAATCATAACTGTTATCCAAAGTTACTTATTTAAGGAACAAGTGATGTGCAGTCAAGTCTTGAAATTTTACATGTAAATATAGATCCCTACCTCTCACATCTTAAGCATCGCGAACCATAATGTCTTCTACATACATTATCTATAGTTTGACTAAAAATAGATGAAGTGATGTGGGATTTCTTTTTTTTTCTTTTTTTTGGGGGGGGTACTGGGGAGTCAACTCATGACCTTGTACTTACCAAGCAGGCATTTGAACACTGAGCTAAATCCCCAACCTAATGTGGTATTTTTTAAAAGAAAAAAAAAAAAACCTGAAAGGGATGCTTAAAATTAACTCAGACAATTGAAACCTGTCATTGTAGAATAACTATTATTTTCTACTAATCAATTCATGAGCAGATTGGTTTAATTTGTACTCACATACACTCAGTAGACTTACAAAATATCTGCATAGACCTTAGCATCTTACAAAAGTATTTTATATCTACATAAATCCTACAAGGTGCTGTGACCTAGATGTGCTTAAGACCCTAATTCATGAATAAGAAGACCTAAAGTTGCAAGAGTTAAACACTGGAATCTCAGTTTT